>VDFB02374849.1:0-66522 GCA_007258455.2 Sequoia sempervirens | reverse complement strand
TGTTAACTGCTACTCTGTATAGTTAACTGAACACAAGGTGAGTTTCACCTTACCATGTGAGTGTCCTATGTGTCCCTATTACTTAGGAACTCACTATGGACGCCCTCACATGCTTCTTACATTTAGAATTAATTACAAATGTCAATAATCATGATTATTTCATCAAATATTAATCTCATCTTAATCTTAGTGTTGTTGAGCACATTCCAAGAATCTAGGAGATACATGAAATAATTAATGTTTAGGATTTGCAATTAAATGGCATCCTATTTCCAACATTCTCCCACTTGACATTATACATTGAAATTATTCTAAACAAGGAATAACAAAAAAAGTACAAGACTCAAGGCCAATGGCCTTCTTGCACCAACTAATCAAACCATGCTAACTTTAAATGCAACCTGCATAATCATGAAGCTTCCAAGCAAATGATTAAAACCAAGAGAACTTATCTGTATGGTTTCATAAGATAATCTGTAACATTAATTAAAGTGTTAACTTTTTGAATTAATACCTTCCCATTATCAACCAAACCATTACCTTTCCCAAGCCTTTGTAACCAAACCACCTCTTTAGAGGCATGCTAAACCACCAAGTGTGTTGAATTCACATTCAACCAAGGCGTAGACTCCTCGGTCTTTTCTGTTGAAAAACTTTTCTTACAAGCAACCATTCCAACAAATGTCTCTTACCACAAGAGAATTCTAGCCTCACCTATTTCTCCAAGTATCCATGAGGACCTGTAACCAACCAATCCATGCCAAACTCCAAATGCAACACAACACTTTCATGAAGTAATCAAGCAAATGATTAATGTACCCAAAACTTAAGAGAACTACACAAGATCATTGTCAGCTCCAAGCATGAATCAGGAACATAAACATACATCCATGATCTAACCATCTCCTCTTAGGAGATCACATGCATCATAACATACTTATACATCCTAGTCTCAAGAGAACCATGTAATATGCCAAACTCTAAATGCATATCAAGAGTAAACCATGACATCCATAAAAAATATACTCTAAACCAAGAAACTATATCTCTAATCACATGGAGATAACCTTACCAATGATACATCCAAGTCAATGCCAAACAACTCCTCCTATTGAACTGCGGATACCAAGTCACACATGGTATCTGACTACCACTTCTCTAATGAAGATTATTTTAAACATAGCGAAGCAAAGAGTTATCACAAACAACATACCAAATAACCAATGCATCATTACTATTATCTAAGGACTCCTCTGTAGAAGAATCAAAACTCTCTTTCTTGTTCTTACAATCCTTCTTCACATGTCCTGGTTTCCCACAGTTCCAACACTTTACCTTACTTCGTCCTTCTGACTCACCCTTCCCTTCCTTGTTTCCCTTAGGCTCCTTTTTCTTAGGCCTACTTTTTACAAACAAGGCATCTTGTATTTCCTCCTTAGACTTCCTCCTCATCTCCTATGATAGGAGAGTAGGAATAATGTTGTCCATCTTTGGATCTGCACCATTTCCACTAATTGCAACAATTAGACTTTCCCAAGAATTTGGTAAAGAACAAAGTAATAAAATACACTTATCCTCATCCTCTAGCTTTACATCTACAGATGCTAACTAACTGAGAATTAAATTGAAAGCATTTAAATGTTGTGCTACTGAATCACCATCTTTCATTTTCAATGAATATAATTTCCTTTTCAGATACAACTTATTGGTGAGACTCTTAGTTTGATAAATATCCCCTATTCTTTTCCATAATTTATATGCACTAGTTTCCATTGAAACATTTAAAAGAATAGCATCAGCAAGACATAACCTTATTGTTCCTCTTGCCTTTTTATCTAACTTAGCCCAATCTTCATCTGAAATAGTTGTAGGTGTCTTTGTCTCATTATTAACCGCTAACCACTGATCTCTTTCTTCAAGAAGATCTTCTATTTTTAATTTTAGAATTTCATAGTTAGAACCATTGAACCTTTCAATCTCTAACCTTGAATTAATTGTAACAAAACTTAATTCCAAAATCAGAAAATAACAAAAATAATAAGAGCTCCCACTAAGCTAAAAAACCTCCAATCTTTTAAGAGAAAGGCATCCCAATACTCTACCCAACCTCAGCTCTGATACCAAATGTTGAAAAATGAGGTGTTTTCTTAGCTTAATACTCTGTAAAACTTCAATATTACTGATCTAAGTAAGTCTTTTCTTTGTTACATATATTCTTTGTGGATGATTATCTCGATTAATTCATTTTACTATTGTAGAATGAAGAGAGAAGTCGATAGAAGAACTACACATGATATCAGAAGGATCACACAAGATATACTGTGGAGAAACCCTTTCGGGAAAAAACTCCACCAAGAATTATTCTATTATTCAATCTCTAAATTACAATAGCTCCAATTCTTGCTTGAGAATACTTCTTTTGTCTTTACCAATCTTCTTCACACCTGCAATAACAATTATGAAAACTCTATTCAACTTGAATGAGATATAGAGACAATATGCAACCTTGTAATCTCCAAATGGTGATAATTACAATGCATGAGCTCAAGCCCTTGAAAAGGTACACCATATTCCTTCAAGTTGAGTTATTCAGTGAAGACTAAAGATTACATGTGCTTCATGCATTTGGGTGTCCCAAACTAAAGCTACAACTTCTCCTTCACTTCGGTGATAATTCCAAAGCTCTTCCTCAAAGTTGGTGCCCTTAAGTAAAGCTACTTAACTGAGCCTTCAAAAATATCTTATCATGCATTAGAGGTAAATCCAATAAAGCATCTTGGGCACCCAAGTTGGCTTCAAGTGCTTTATAGTTAACTGAAACATTTACTCAACACCATTCCCAAAGAATGGTCATCCCTTGTTAACTGGAGGTAGTCCATGTTATCTGTCATACAACTCAATGTTATTTAGCCATGCATTACAAGTTAATTGAAGCTAACTACATGCAACTCAAAATAACCAACATGCATGCAACTGAAGATAACTGAACTGAACTAAACTGAACTGATTTGAACTGAACTTAACTGAACTTCAAGCATGCAAACATCAAATCCTAACTCCTAGGATCTTTACATGCATTCATAAGTGTTAACTGTTACTTCGTATAGTTAACTAGACGCAAGGTGAGTTTCACCTTACCATGTGAGTGTCCCATGTGTCCCTATTATTTAGGAACTCACTATGGACGCCCTCACATGCTTCTTACATTTAGAATTAATTACAAATGTCAATAATCATGATTATTTCATCAAATATTAATCTCATCTTAATCTTAGAGTTGTTGAACACATTCCAAGAATCTAGGAGATACATGAAATAATTAATGTTTAGGATTTGCAATTAAATGGCATCCTATTTCCAACAGAATTGATAGTGTAGTCTCAATAGTCACACAATCTAGAGTGGAGTCTCGAACATTCACACTACTTTGGCCAAAGTGTTCTCATTTGGTACTTCGAATGAATTCATCTATCACATACACTATGTAGGGCCAATTTGACTTAAGGCTATCTTAAGCTACGCATAGTTATTTCCTTCAATGGATAGTCCATCATCCCAGATAACCTATCACCATAATAATCTAGTTGGAATAATCCTACTTAACTAGTAAGTACACAAGCTAGTTATTTCCTTCAATGGATAATCCTTCATCCTAGATAGCCTATAAAATTGGAGTAACCCTACTTACACGTAATTACTTAAACTCCTTCTCACACTGGATTATCTATCCTAGGATTAAACACAATCTTTCCTAGTTAAATCAATAACCTAGCTAAATACACCATATGTGATTTTCATGTTCAATCACACCTAGTATATAATACTTATGATAAACATACATCTCCTACTATGGAGTATTTAAAAAAACATTATGAAAATAGCATAATAGCTTCAATTTCCTTTTCAAGACACTTTGTTATCTTAAATGCACATACTGGAAAAGACATTTCAACCATTTATGCAAGACACTTCATTCAAAAGTAAAATAAAAAAGAAGAAGAGATCCCCATGCCTATTATCGCTTATCCAATTAAAAGACAACAATGCAGCTCTCTCAAACAACAAATAGCTTGATAATCAGCTTCTCAAGAATATCACAAATAACTCTATCTCACATGTTGAGAGATTACTTCTCTCAAACAACAATGTTGCCTCTTAACAAAATAATAATTTCACACTTTCTCACTCTCAATATATAATAAGTATGGTTGGGAATAACACAGAATTATGGAATTGCAAAAGATGTGTAATCTCTTGGAAAAGAATGTGTCCCTTCCAAATAAAATGGCTCAACTATTTATAGAGCAATTTGGTCACCTCAAATCCTACAGTTTTGTCATGTTAATGGACAACAAGCTCCATGCAAAGCAACACATGAAACATATCAGAAAGGTGGTGACTTCTTAAACTAATACTCAACATAATCACCTACAGGTCAACTTGTTTAGTGACAACAATCCAAAGACTAATTCAATCTGCATATGCTTAATTTGAATTGTCACAATGAAAAGACATCTAGAACAACTTAGATTCAAAGGTGGCACCATTTCCATTATCTCACCCTCATATTTGGCGTGGTTTAACTACCAAAAGAATCAATCAACTTCCATTTTATGATAGCAAGTATCCATCAAACTTCTTAGAGGATGAATTGAATTGAACAGATAAATACGTTTGACAAATTCAAGGTGTGTTTTACTAATGGAGTCGACCAAGTCAAGCTTAACATAGACAGCAATACAATGTCATAAATCGTGTGTCTTTCTGAATGATATTCAGTTTTCTCAACTAGTCATAAGCTATTTAATCAGCTTCATTAAACATAGTCAATAATGACTATTATCGACCTCCATTATCATAGTCTCGACTATAATGACCTTTATAACTCAGCTTCAATTTAATAAGAGATAGTCAAATCCTAATAACATATATATTATGTTAAATATATATTATTATATATATTATATATATTATATACATATATATATATATATATTTAAATACTATCATGTATATATATGTATATATATATTTATATATATAACCATTAATATATATTTACATATATATATATATATATGTATATATATTTATATATATCGTAAGCCTATAATGTAAGCATACATTTGATATATATATATATATAAGAGTATAGGCAAGATAGTATATAATAAACATGTTATATTAAATGTATGCATATATATATGTATAAATGTATATGCCTCTATGTACACATATGTGTAGGTATATCTATATTGATGCATTCGTATGAGTGTTTCCATTCACCAACGTATGCATGTATCAATATACATAAACATATGGATACATGTATATACTATACATATATATGTTCACATCTAATTCACATATAGCCACTCACGATTACCATCATATTGATAAGTGCTTATGTGTGGTACATCTATACATGTGCATAACTTCCACGTACATCCCGCTTGTCAATATAATTGTAATAGTACAAGAAAGATTTAAAAAGCTCAAATAGATAAACATCACCCAATAATGCATGTAGTAGTAAACAATACTCTCAAATGCAGACATAACAGCTAAGGATGACTTTCCAACTTCTATCCACAAACTGACTCAACACAATCATTCTAATGTGGTTTGTGTATATGCCTAGATAGTTTACTTTTACTGGTTACCCGACCAAGATCTTCTCCCGAGTGATACTTCCCCTTCGCCTGGAGGAATGGAACACATACCTGCAACCACTAACAAATGCACACAACAGTCAATTGTTCATAACATATGCAATATACATAAACATATCCAAAGTTAGAATAATAATTCAATAACCATCCATTCACATTTATGCAGTATTTCTCCATGAAATAACATCAAATGAGATAACATCAAATGAAATAACATCACATTAGATAACATTCATATTGATAACAAGGTACAAGCATAATTTATTCATCTCCATAATTCACATTACATTCATATTTATCCTATGTAGTAATAGTAAATAATAAATTCACAATTGGGGTGTAACATACTCCCCCCTTATGAATCATCGTCCCCAATGACCTCAAGTATTATTAAAATATAACAACTAACAACACATTATTCAAACATTCTCAAAAGAATTCAGAATATGACAAAATTTCTATTGAATTTTCGCATATTCCTCCCAAGTAGTTGATTCTTCTGTGTACTGGTCCCACTGAACTTTGCAGTGAAAAACTTCTCTATTACACAAGCATAGCTTATGTGTTCCTAGCACCTTGATGAGCTTGAGAGTTACTACTCTGAGGTCCCATACCTATAAAGCAATCCAATTAATTACATGATTATCCCTTGGTATATACTTTTTAAGGTGGGAAACATGGAAAACGTTATGCATTTTGGTAAGAGCTAGTGCAACGCAATTCGATAGGCTACTGGATTCACTTCCTCTAGAATCTCAAAACATCCAACGTAACATGGGGCTAACTTAGAAGACTTTCCAAATTTAATGGAGCTCTTGTGAGGTTTCACTCTCAACAACACTTTTTCACCTAAGGAAAAATTACGGGGCACTCTCTTGGCATCAGTGTATCTTTTCTATCTATTGTTAGCTTCAACTAACCTTTGCTTAACAACCTTAACTTGTTCATCCATTTCAGCCAACATTTTTGGCCCAAGACTCACTCAATCCTCAAGATTATCCCAACTTATAGGTTTTGGTTCTTAGTTGTGATCATATGGTTTGTCCTTGATGACAAAATCCCTTTCAGTTGATTCTACTTTGTTGACAGTCTCAGTTTGGATCCTTATGCTTTTATTTGGTACTTCTTTGATGTCTCTTGGCTATTACATCTACTGATATTTGTTATGATTCAAATTCATGGTGATGAGATTTCTGGTTCATGTTGTGAATGCTACTTCTTTGTCTGACAGAGCTTGACAGAGGGTTTCTTTGTCAGGATAGTTCTTTTTGCATATCCCAGGTATTGGTTGTTTCTCTTTCGGGCTTACACATATCGTCATGAGTTATGTTCACCGCTGGGAGGTCTTACCGAATGAGTCGGGTCTCACTGACTAGCTCATAAGGTAGTTAATCGGCGTAAGATATCCCTATTGACATGTTTCATCGAGCGCTTTGTGTCTTGGCGACCGGCACAAGAAAGTTCATATCGGCAAGAGTTGCGGCATCGATATGATGTCTTAGCGAAATTGGTATGTCACACCGACCTCCGTTGAAATATCATATCGGCAAGACTTATTTGATGTCACAGCGATCGGGATCCATCTCCAAGCATCTATCGGCGTAACATTCTCTTTTGTTTCGATGACAAAAAAGGATTATATCGGCATAAGTTATACCGTCGGTATGTGGTCACAGCGAAATTGCTTTGTCTCACCGATCGGAGGTTGAATGGGAACATATCAGCAAGAGTTTAAGGCTTCGGTGAAGGGTCATAGCAAAAAGGGTGATGTCTCCCCGACTAATGCATGTGGAAGTCCTTCGGCAGGAGTGTTGTATTCGGCATGTGGTCTCACCGAAGACATTGTCTCACCGACCGTGCACAAAAAGGTCTTATCAGAAAAGGTTTTTCTTCGGTATAATGTCATAGCGAACCCTGTGGGTCTCACCGATGGAATTACATATGGACCTTGTCGGCATAAGCATTGATTTGTCTCGGCGAATAGGAATGATCATGTGAGATTTCGGTAAGACTCATGAGTTTCGATGTAGAGTCTCAACGAACCCATCAAGTATTGGCGACAAAGTCAAATGAAGTTCTTTTCGGTGAGAGATTTCATTCGATATAATATCTTGGTGAGGTTTTCTTGTCTTGCCGACTGACAATGTAAAGGTGTGCATCTCAGTAAGAGTTGGGGTTTTCGGCGTGAGGTCTCGACGAGTGACCTTCGGTCTCGCCGATGGAGCACAATGGGGGATTTTGTCGCTATTGGATTTAACTTGTCTCAGCGACACACAAGTGGATGAAGACTTTCGGAAAGACATGGTGTGCTCTACAAGAGGTCTCCCCGACTTTGATATGTATCGCCGATGGAATTCAAAAGGACTTTATCGGTGTGAGATTTTTTCTCTCTTGGCGATCTGAGGTGAATTCAGCGACACACAAGATGATAGGTGACTTTCGGTATAACGAAGTTATCTATATGAGGTCTCCCCGAAAGAAATATGTCATGGTGACAGGAATGATCACGCGAGCTTTCGGTAAGACACAAGATTCTTTACAAGATGTCACGCTGACTACACATTGTCTTGGCGAAGGTGGATGAAGGATACATCTCGACGAGAGAGTGTTTTTGTCACAGCGACAAACAGAGGGATGAATGACGGCGATAAAGTTGCCTTCGGCATAGGTGTTGAATTGTCACGATGACAAGGTTGATCACAATGGCTCTCAGAAAAACAAAGACTTGTCTACAAGATGTCTCTCCGATTTCAAAAGGTTACAGCGACAGTGAATGAAACGAAAAGGGCATCTCGGTGAGAAACTTGCTTATGTCTCAGCGATTGGAAAGAACGTAACACATGGCTCTCAGCGTAACATAATGTCTTCTTTATGTCTTCTCCCCGACTTTGATGGGTCACGACGAAAGCAAATAAGGAAAAAGAAACGCAGCTTGCATAAGGTCATAGAAAATCACAAAGAACACGTGGCAACTGTTGTCTCAGCGAATGATTTTTGAAGTCTCATACATTGTGGCTGGAATGTGTTTTTCTAAGTATAGTTGCATGCAGACATCTTTGGTTGGCATCAAATCTTTGGCAATATATTCTCTGAGGATTTAGAGGATATGATTTTTTGTTTGTGGGCTGTCATGGCTTTGATGAAAATCTTTCAGTTACAATTTGATATCTCCTGATTCAGCACAAAAATTAAAGCTCTCTAGATAGACGTTTCTCTAATTTTTACCATCATCTACAGATCATCATTATTCAGCTTCATATTCTAAAAATAGCAAGAGAGTTTCAGAATCTTGTGAAAAACGCTTTTTGAAGATTTCTTGATAACAGACATACTTGAAATGTATATAAAAACCAGTGTTGAAAACTGTGAAGTTGTTGATACCCTATAATTCTGAGAGATAGTTATTTTGGCCGTATCAAGAGATGTATTGGAAAACTCTGTAATACAAGAGTTGGATTCCTAGAGTATTAGAAGCAGAGTGTTATGAACTTAACTGAAAACAGAGAGATCCTCTAATATATTATTATTGTAATTCTGAAAGCTGAGTAAGGGGTTGGTGCTCCTTGAGATTGGTGTCTCTAAATGAGGGGTTGGTGCTCCTTGAGTTGGTGCTCAGAAATTGGCCTATAAGGCATTGTTAAAAGTGGTTTTTGAAGATTAAGCTAGTAAGGCAGTTTAGGAGTGGTTTTTCTACCCCAGGAGGGTTTTCCACTCGGCAAATATTTTGTCTCTTTGTTCTTTTGTGTGCTCACTGCTTTTCTGTGTTGTTGTAGTTTCAGTTCACTATCGGGTTTATTACTATTCTCAATTATGTTTATGAATGATTACATTCAACTCATGAATGCATTAATTAGAATAATATTGAGATCAAATCTGAGCTATGTTTTGGAAAATGCAAGATATCTCACTCAAATCATATTTTCATAAGTTGTCTAATAGACTGAGTTGATGTAATCATATCTTTGTGCTTTCAAAAGTGATTACTCTACTCTATTGTAGAAAGAAAAGGAAATCAGAATTAAAATCTTGATCGAAGTTGAGAAAAAGTTTATACACTGATTCACCCCCCCCTCTCAGTGTCTGTCCATAACTCCAACAATTGGTATTAGAGTGTAGGGTCCTCTCATAGGTCTAAACCACCTAGGATTGTTCCTGGTTTCTTGGAGTACTTTGGTTAATATGGGAAAGAACAGAAGGAATAAGGGAAAAAGATGTTCTCAGCAAAATGCTATTCATCATGTTCAACCTGAATCTAGTATAAGGAATAACGAGGAAGAGTTCATAAACAGTAGCTCTGAAATGGTAGAGTATCCTGGATCTGGAACTCGTCAATTTGAAGGAACAAACTTTATTATATGGAAAAATAGGATGGAAACATACTTACTTTCTTTAGGATCTTAAGTGTGGGCAGCAGTTGAAAAGGGTTGTACTACATCTACAACATCTCCTTCCACTCTTGAGAAGAAGAAAGCACTTGAATTCAATACTAGAGCTATAAATGTTATTTTTAATAACTTGCCAAATAAACTCATTACAAAAGTCATTCATTACAGCAGTGCTAAGGAAGTTTGGGACAAGTTGATTGAAATGATTCAGAATAGTGAGTTACAAGAGGAGATATCTTTGGATACTGAAATAAGTTGTGAAACATCTGAGAGTGAAGAAGGTGTAAACCTTCATAGTTTTGAAAAGAAGTCCAAGGAGATCATTAATGAATATTTAAATGATCAAGAAACTTGTGTAGAAGTAGATCAATCTTTGGGTGAAGTTAACTCTGAACAGGAATATGATGAACCAGAAAGTGAGGTTGATTTGGAAGGTGAACTCCTATGTGCCCTAGATACTATTAGGCAGCTTAGAAAAGAAAACCAGCTTTTAACAAGACAGCTTCAGCAAGAAGAGAGTTTGGAAGTCAAGTTAAAAGACAAGGATGAATTGTGTAATAAAGTACAAAATGAGATTAATTCTTTAAAGAAATGTTTAGATAATGATTCCTTGTTAAAAGAACTAACTCTTAAGGACGATATGATTATAAGTCAGAAAATTGAAATTGAAGAATATAAGAGGATTGCAGATGTAGTGAGTTCTGATTTGGAGATTAAAAAGATTGTTTATCTAAAACTTGAAGAAGAAGTAGTTGCTTTAAGAAAAGAGCTTGAAAGTATCAATGCTCAATCTGGTAAAATTCAGAAATTTGATCATAGTACTAATATATTGAATGAGATGTTGGGCAAGCAAAAGCATTCTAAAGATCCTACAGGAGTGGGATATGAGGTTGGACAAAGCTCTGTAGACAAATCTAAACATGAAACAGTGTTTACTACTTCAGATGGAAAGAATTTTACAGCCAAGCAAACACCAAGAATGAAGGTTGATCTTGGTTACAGTATTGTTGCATCAAAGGAAAACATTGACACTAGAAGACAATCTAAAGGTATTCATAGAGAAAGGAAAAATGTCTTCAGATCTTCACATCCTTGGCATGATCATTCGTTCAGGTATAATCATTCTTTCCAAGGATATTGTTATGTTTGTAATGACTATGGTCATAAGGAAATTGATTGCATAAGATGGTCAAATAAGAATCATTCTAATGTTCTGAGAAATGAGGATGTGGTGTGCTACAACTGTAACAATTTTGGTCACTTGAGAAGAGACTGTAGAATAAATACAAGTGAGAATAATGTAGGGAACAATGCTGGAAAAGTCTGTAGGAAGTCTTCTATTTCTCAGAACAATCACAAAGTCATTTATTTCAGATGTAATAACATTGGACATAAAGTACAACAATGCAGATTCAATAGAAAGACAGGTACTTTAAGCAAACAAGTGAAAAAGTCTTCATTTGAGTGGAGAAGAAAGAGAAATCAAGATGACAACAAGAGCAATAAAGATGCTTCTGAGAAAACTCCTTGTGCACTCCTTGCACAAGTGTTTCCTTCTAGGTCTTGAGAAGAAGCAAAGACTCAGGGGGAGTCTATTATGGTAATATATTTCACCCCTATGGAGTCTAGAATGAGGTATGGCATCTTGCATTTGTTTTTGGTGGTACAAGATGTAAAGAAATGGCTTGTATATGCCACTATTTCATTATGTTTTTGAAATACAAGTTAGAAGTACATTGACAGATCTTTGGTGAGGTTGATGCTCAATTCTTAAAGTGCTGATGAATCTAGTGTCTTGTCAATAAACTAGACAGTATTTTGTAGAAAGAGAAATGGCTTAAATTCCTTCACCTTTTGTTATTTCTGACAAAGGTAATCATCCGATTTGAAAGGTAATGGATAAATCTCTGCATTAAGAAATGTTTTTGCTTGGTCTTGTGGTTGACAGTTTTTAGAAGTTTTTGAAATAACAGTGCACATTTTTTTTAAATTGAACTCTTTGGATGCTTGGGTTTTGGAAATAATGGTATGACCTTATGAAATATTTGAGCGGTATGGAGACATATAGATGAGTTCCTCAATATATTAAAAATAAGAAAGCCTTTCTTTTGAATGGATGTCGATGGATTTATCTTTGGAGATCAGTGATTGAAGAACATGTTTGATGTTATGAGTTATTTCTGAGGTGATATGTGTCGGTTGAAGAAGAATAACCAATATCATTGGTCTTTGCTTTGTATTGTCATGGAGAGTGACTGAAATTACTTGTGCTGAAAAGAGGTTGGTTGTTTGTGCTCAAATTTTGGTATTGCTAGATTGCAGTTAATCTGAATGTGGAGTAGGTGATCTTGAGTGTGCCTTGATCGAACTTGATAAAGAAAGTGGTATGTTCAAGTAACTGGTCTTATAGCTTTAGCCATTTCTAATGGTATTTGATTGGCTTCTCAGTTGTGTTTCCTGGCATTGCACATTCTTCTTTTCTATCCTTTGTCATTGAGGCAAAAAGGGGGAGAGTCATTTGTGTTTTTCCATCAAGGACAAAGGTTGTTGGTTCTCAGTTGTGATCATATGGTTTGTCCTTGATGACAAAATCCCTTTTAGTTGATTCTACTTAGTTGACAATCTCAATTTGGATCCTTATGCTTTTATTTGGTACTTCTTTGATGTCTCTTGGCTATTATAGACTGATATTTGTTATGATTCAAATTCATGGTGATGAGATTTTTGGTTCATGTTGTGAATGCTACTTCTTTGTCTGACAGAGCTTGACAGAGGGTTTCTTTGTCAGGATGGTTCTTTTTGCATATCCCAGGTATTGGTTGTTTCTCTTTCAGGCTTACACATATTGGCATGAGTAGTGTTCACCGCTGGGAGGTCTTATTGAATGAGTTGGGTCTCACCGACTAACTCATAAGGTAGTTAATCGATGTAAGATATCCCTATCGGCATGTTGTTTCATCGAGCGCTTTGTGTCTTGGCGACCGGCACAAGAAAGTTCATATCGGCAAGAGTTGCGGCATCGATATGATGTCTTAGCGAAATTGGTATGTCACACCGACCTCCGTTGAAATATCATATCGGCAAGACTTATTTTATGTCACGATGATCAGGATCCATCTCCAGGCATCTATCGGCATAACATTCTCTTTTGTTTCGGTGACAAAAAAGGATTATATCGGCATAAGTTATACCGTCGGTATGTGGTCACAGCGAAATTGCTTTGTCTCACCGATCGGAGGTTGAATGAGAACATATCGGCAAGAGTTTAAGGCTTCGGTGAAGGGTCATAGCGAAAAGGGTGATGTCTCCCCGACTAATGCATGTGGAAGTCCTTCGGCAGGAGTGTTGTATTCGACATGTGGTCTCACCGAAGACATATTGTCTCACTGACCGTGCACAAAAAGGTCTTATCGGCAAAGGTTTTTCTTCGGTATAATGTCATAGCGAACCCTGTGGGTCTAACCGATGGAATACATATGGACCTTGTCGGCATAAGCATTGAGTTGTCTCAGCGAACAGGAATGATCATGTGAGATTTTGGTAAGACTCATGAGTTTCGATGTAGAGTCTTAGTGAACCCGTCAAGTCTTGGCGACAAAGTCAAATGAAGTGCTTTTCGGTGAGAGATTTCATTTGATATAATATCTTGGTGAGGTTTTCTTGTCTTGCTGACTGACAACGTAAAGGTGTGCATCTCAGTAAGAGTTGGGGTTTTCGGCGTGAGGTCTCGACGAGTGACCTTCAGTCTCGCCGATGGAGCACAATGGGGGATTTTGTCGCTATTGGATTTAACTTGTCTCAGCGACACACAAGTGGATGAAGACTTTCGGAAAGACATGGTGTGCTCTACAAGAGGTCTCCCCGACTTTGATATGTATCGCCGATGGAATTCAAAAGGACTTTATTGGTGTGATATTTTTTCTCTCTTGGCGATTTGAGGTGAATTCGGGGTGTTTCGATATGACACAATATATTCTACGAGAGGTCTCCCCGATGATGGTATGCTATAGCGACACATAAGATGATAGGTGACTTTCAGTATAACAAAGTTATCTATATGAGGTCTCCCCGAAAGTGATATGTCATGGCGACAGGAATGATCACGCGAGCTTTCGGTAAGACATGGGATGCTCTACAAGATGTCACCCCGACTACACATTGTCTTGGCGAAGGCAGATGAAGGATACATCTCGGCGAGAGTGTGTTTTTGTCACAATGACAAACAGAGGGATGACTGATGGCGATAAAGTTTCCTTCAGCATAGGTGTTGAATTTTCACGGCGACAAGGTTGATCATGATGGCTCTCGGAAAAACAAAGACTTGTCTACAAGATGTCTCTCTGATTTCAAAAGGTTACAGTGACAGTGAATGAAACGAAAAGGGCATCTCGGTGAGAAACTTGCTTATGTCTCAGCGATTGGCAAGAACGTAACACATGGATCTCGGCGTAACATAATGTATTCGTTATGTCTTCTCCCCAACTCTAATGGGTCACGACGAAAGCAAATAAGGAAAAAGAAACACAGCTTGCATAAGGTCATAGCGAATCACAAAGAACACGTGGCGACTGTTGTCTCAGCGAATGATTTTTGAAGTCTCATACACTGTGGCCAGCATGTGTTTTTCTAAGTATAGTTGCATGCAGACATCTTTGGTTGGCATCAAATCTTTGGCAATATATTCTCTGAGGATTTAGAGGATATGATTTTCTGTTTGTGGGTTGTCATGGCTTTGATGAAAATCTTTCAATTACAATTTGATATCTCTTGATTCAGCGCAGAAATTAAAGCTCTCTAGATAGACGTTTCTCTGATTTTTACCATCATCTAGAGATCATCATTATTCAGGTTCATATTCTAAAAATAGCAAGAGAGTTTCAGAATCTTGTGAAAAACGCTTTTTGAAGATTTCTTGATAACAGACATACTTGAAATGTATATAAAAACCAGTGTTGAAAACTATGAAGTTGCTGCCAGCCTATAATTCTGAGAGATAGTTATTTTGGCCGTATCAAGAGATGTATTGGAAAACTTTGTAATACAAGAGTTGGATTCCTAGAGTATTAGAAGCAGAGTGTTATGAACTTAACTGAAAACAGAGAGATCCTCTGATATATTAATATTGTAATTCTAAAATCTGAGTAAGGGGTTGGTGCTCCTTGAGATTGGTGTCTCTAAATGAGGGGTTGGTGCTCCTTGAGTTGGTGCTCAGAAATTAGCCTATAAGGAATTGTTAAAAGTGGTTTTTGAAGATTAAGCCAGTAAGGCAGTTTAGGAGTGGTTTTTCTACCCCAGGAGGGTTTTCTACTCAGAAAATCTTTTGTCTCTTTGTTCTTCTGTGTGCTCACTGCTTTTTTGTGTTGTTGTAGTTTCAGCTCACTATTGGGTTTATTACTGTTCTTAATTCTGTTTATGAATGATTACATTCAACTCATGAATGCATTAAACAGAATAATATTGAGATCAAATCTGAGCTATGTTTTGGCAAATGCAAGATATCTCACTCAAATCATATTTTCATAAGTTGTCTAATAGACTGAGTTGATGTTGTCATATCTTTGTGCTTTCAAAAGTGATTACTCTACTCTATTGTAGAAAGAAAAGGAAATTAGAATTAAAATCTTGGTCGAAGTTGAGAAAAAGTTTATACACTGATTCACTCCCCCCTCTCAGTGTCTGTCCATAACTCCAACAATAGGAGTTCAACACTTTCGACCATGCAAAGCTTCGAAAGGAGCCATCTTTATTGCAAAATGATAAGAGTTATTGTAAGAAAATTCAACTAAGGGTAAGTAATCTTCCCACTTGTACTGGTGATCTATGCAATACATCCTAAGTAGGTCTTCTAATACTTTATTTAACCTTTCCATTTTCCGATCTGTTTTTGGATGATATGCTAAGCTAATATTCAACTGAGCCCTAGTGCAGTAAACAAGGTTTTCCAAAACCTAGAAGTGACTCGTGCATCCCTATCTGAAATAATCTTTTCAAGAATCCCATGCAATCTAAACACTTGCTGCACAAATTTTCTTGCTATGATAGGTGCTCCATTAGTTAGGTTCCCAGGTATAAAATGTGCTACTTTGGTAATCTTCAACCACAAGAATGGCATTGTGCTTATTCCTCGACATAGGAAATCCTTGCACAAAGTCCATACTTATGACTTGCCACTTCCTCTCTAGTATATAGTGTGGGTATAACAAGCCTACAAGATGATGATCCTTAGACTTCACCCTTTGACACTCAATATACCTTGCCACAAAACTAGCGGCATCTCCTTTCATTCTCTTCCAGAAGTATAATGGTTTAACATCATCCATCATTTTCATCACTCCAGGATGTCCAGAGTATGGTGCTTCGTGTATTTCCTTCCATGCCAAATTTATTAATTTCTTTACGTCAGGTATATCTAAGTAATCCATTAGGTTCAAATTAAAAACCTTCATACCTAGAATCTTATGGATTATCAGTGATTACTTGCTTAACTTGCAAGTAATAATCATCTTCCTTTCACTTTTGGAGTACTTGCCCCATAAAATCAGTTTGGATTGTTACTACAGAAGCAATGTGTTAATGCATCGAGAACCCAATTTTCTTTCCCCTTAATATAACTAATATTAAAATCATTGTTAGCTATTAAATCTAACCATCTTCTTTGTCTAGCATTTAGATTAGGTTGAGTAAAAAGGTACTTTAACCCATTATGGTTAGTTGTCATCTCAAAGGGTTTTCCTAGCAAATAGTGCCTCCACATTTGCAATGCATGAACCATAGCTACTAATTCTAAACTTGCAATGCATAATTCATCTCGTAGGGTTTCAACTTCCTAGATTCATAAAAAATTGCTTTCCCATTTTCCATTAGTATACCTCCTAACCCTTCTCTGCATGCATTTGTGATAACCGTAAAGTTACCTTCAGGATCTAGTACTTTTAAGATCGATGCGGTGGTTAATTTCTCTTTGAGTAGGTCAAAAGCCTCTTGACACTTCTTTGCCCATTCAAATCTCTTTCCTTTCTTCTATAAAGAATTAATTGGGAAAGTGATCTTAGAAAAGTTTGCAACAAACTTCCTATAATACCCTACCAAACCCATGGAACTTCTTACCTCCATCACATTCTTAGGTATAGGCCACTCAGTTACTGCTTTGATTTTAGCATGATCTACAGCAATTCCATCTACTAAAATCAAATGACCTAAATAGTGTACCCTCTTTTGGAAGAATGTACACTTGGAAAGTTTACCATACAACCTATGCTCTCTTAGATGTTGTAGGACCATTTATAAATTCTTGCAATGTTCTTCCTCATTTCTAGAATAAATCAATATATCATCTAGAAAAACTAGTACAAATTTTTCAAGGTAATCCCTAAACATACTATTCATCAAGTTCATGAATGTTGTAGGTGTATTTGTTAAACCGAAAGGTAAAACAGTGAACTCATAGTGTCCATATCTGGTTTTGAATGTAGTTTTGAAGATATCTTCATCCTTAACCCTTAATTGGTGATATCTAGATCTTAGATCTATTTTAGAGAATATGGCAGCTCCCCTCATTTGATCAAAAATGTTGTCAATGCATGGCAATGGATACTTGTTCTTAACCATAGCTTTGTTAAGCATACGATAGTCGATGCACAAATACAATGTACCATCCTTCTTTTTAACAAAGATGACTAGCGCTCCCCAAGGTGATACATTTTGTCTTATCAGTCCTTTCAACAACAATTCATCCAATTGTGTCTTAAGTTCCATAAGTTCAGTGGTTGTCATCCTGTAAGGTACCTTAGAAATAGGTTTTGACCCTAGAACTATATCTATAGAGAATTCAAATATTCTTTTCAGAGGCAACCCTACTAACTCCTCTGGAAACACATCCAAAAATTTCCTCAATATTAGATACTTCTCCATAGCTAATTTTCCAGTTTCATCTATTTTACCATCTTCTAGTTCCTGTATACTTTGGAACTCTGAATCATCACTATCCTTCCAAAGTTCCCCAATCTTTACGACGACGAGTTTACACCCTTTCTTCTTAGCTCTTCTAAGTTGCATTGTTGTAATTTGTCGATTCCTAACCTCTCTAGGTATCCCTTGGAATTTAATTTGATTTCCAAAATCATCTAGGAATTCTACAGTCTTAGCATGGGAATCTACCTTAGCCCTATGTTTCCACAACCAATTCATACCTAGGATAATATAATATGATCCTAAAGGTGTGATATAAAGGTTAACTTCTGTAGAAAAACTAGTTAGGTCTATCCTAGCCTCGAATAGAAATGGATCCACCTTTGCTCTCGTCTGGTTTGCATACTCTACATCCCAAGAATTTTCCATGTGTCCCGCCTTTCTAGATAATTTTTTAGCTATTCTAGGTGAAATGAAATTCTCAGTTGCACCAGTATCAATAAGAACAAAAATAGGTAAGCCAAACAAAATACCTAGTGTTTCTACTAGAGTTACTTGGTACTCTACCTGACAATCGTCCATTGTTGCATGTATCTTATGTTGAAACATTTCTTGTTGAGTGGATAATGGATTACCATATGGTCATGATCTAGAAGTTTTATTGGGACACTCATTGGCATAGTGATCCCCTTTACATATAAAACATCCTGTAGGCGGCCCTCTTTTCCCTATGGTTTCTCTAGACTTGTTGACATTTTCACTAGCCTTATTGGTATTACCCATGCTAGAATCATTCCTTTTCTGCTCCCTCCTAATATATTTTCCATTATTGCGGAATCTTTTCCCCTTTTTCCTTGGAGATTTTTTCACAAATTCCTCCTTCTTTGGAACTATCTTGTTAGGAACTTCCACATCCTTCTTTTGCGCTTTTCTTTCTTAATGAGTGGAATCAGCCCTAAGATTTTGATCTTTCTTAATTGCTTTCTCATATAAAAGATCCATTGTTGTTGGACCATGCATATCCACTTCCCCTCCAATTTGATTGTTAATTCCCATTATAAATTTCCTAATGTAGAAGCGCTCATCTTTATGATATATGGGAACATAGCGCAAAAGTCGGGTGAACTTCTCCCAATATTCATTGACTGTCATGTTACCTTGTCTCAAACCTTGGAAATCAGAATTTGTTTTTGATCCGGTGGACATTTTTCAGTGGAAATTAAAGTGTCTCGTTTTTCTCCAAAATCTGCACCATCAAAAAGATCTCAGCGTCCTGGTTCCAACGCAACTCGAACGGAGCGAAAAGGAGTCCGTTTGCACGAGTTATGGCCAGTCAAACCTTTGGTCAAACTGGGATTAGGGGCATCCAGAAGGCGGAAAAAATGGCGTCGTCAAAAATCAATGAAATCGACGTCATTGCGTAGAGCTCGTCGAGACGATTCCGACGGTGTTCGTTTCGTCAAAATCCGACATCGGACGCGAGAGTTATCAGCGGTCAAAGTTGCAGTTGACTTGGTGGACACAGGGTACACTGATGACGTCATCATCCGTACAGCTGACGTCAGCATGTGGTACGGAATCTGATGTAGACCAACCAGATGTTGACACGTGTCAAGTCCGTACAGGTGACGTGGCATGTGAGTCAGATGTACGGACCTATCGGCGGCCGACACGTGGTGCCAGTCAGCGTACGAATTATCCTCGTCAGCGTTTATGTGGCAGTCTTCGTCAGCGGTACAGTCGGCAACGTGTCATCATCCAGTCAGCACCATGTCATCAGACACGTCGGCATCGGATCATCTCTGTTAGCGAATTAAATTTTGCCACGTGGCAGCTCCGCGGCATGCCACGTGGCCTGTGTCATCGCCCCCTCCGAATGATAAAGTTGGTTGGTTTGTTTTGTTTAAAAAAAAAAGGTGTGCTTAATGGATTCGAAACCCCCACCACACATCGCCGAATAATCCGCGTCCACCGTTAGACCAAAGTCTTCACGCCTAATAATAGGTGATTACGGGTTTGTTTTGATTATTGTGCAGACTGAATTCCGCGGAAAAATGTGTGGCCGGTGGGATTTGAACCCGCACCGGCCGGGTTGATAAAATATCTACCCACCGATATGCCATTGTATTATTTCGGTATGTAGAGTGCATCGGTTGTATTTGTTGGCTGTCCAAAAGCCGAATGCCTTATTTTTTAAAAACAAACTCCTAAAATTAAAATAAACAAACAACTATAATCCTTTTTCAAAGGATCAAATCAGACCCCCAAAACAATATCAGCCCGAATTGAATAATAAGAAGGGCTTGGCATAATTAAAGGAGATTAAGATGTTTATATGGGAGATTTTTAAAAGATTTATATGTATTTTGGAGAGATAAGGGAGATTATTAAAATCCAAATGTAAAATTTTGGGAGATTTAGTTGTTTTTAGGGGGATTTGGGAAATATTCTCAAATCAATTGGTTAAAGGCCAATTTGAGAAAATTATTTGTATAAAAAGGGGGCTTGAGGTGAGGATTGGATCAAGTTTTTTCTTTCAGGTGATGAAGTCCTGATGCTGAAGTGACGGAAGAGGGGTCTTGTTGAAGAGTTTTTCAAATCATTCTTGCATATCAGAGCATCGTTATGCTGCCGAATTGCTTGAAGAATGGTGGTGCTATTGTAATCGATTTTGGAGTTAATTGGATCGGTCTCTCTGTTGGAGTGGACCCGGAGACGTAGTCACTTTCGTGACGAACTCCGTTATCAAGCGTTGTTTGCACTTCTCTTCTTCTTTCTCTTTCTGTCTTTCATTTCCTTTCTGTTATAATCACCTTGTTATTACGTTCTTTATGTTATTTCCTTAAGTTAATTTTGTTTTAATTAACTTGAAATAAACATTGTAAAGCATTGTAAAAGTTAAGCATTTAAACTGCAATCTAGTCTAGATCCTATACAGATCAGTTTTATCATAGTATAGTTGTGGTAACCATCTTTTACAGAAAATCTCCATAAATTATCCCCATTTCAGCTTCCATGAGTTGATATTAAGTTCCAACTTCTTGTTTATCCACCAGTTAGAGGCTTCCCCTGCTAACTGATACACACCCCATGTAGATTTAGTAACCTCATCATAGTTTCGTATTTCAAAATACTTTTCCATTTGAAAAGGCCACACCTCAGCCTCATCACCTCCAGCACTACCATCAAACTTGGGTGGGATTATATTCTTCATGTCCCTAGAAAGTTCGGAAGCCAAAAGCTTCTTATTCCTTTCCACAAAAGGCGTAGGTGATTTTTCCTTCTCATGATTATGGGTTTCATTATGCCCATGGGAAGATTTTTCTCCCTCATGCTCATTAACAGGTACTTCCTTTTCTACCTTATCCTTAACCCTTTCTTGTTCAAGGTTAGCCAACCTTTCTAATATTTGGTCAAGCCTAGCCTCTACTCCAGTGGTTCCTTGTCCAACCTCCCGACTTCCACTAGGATTAGTTTTTGTCCTCACCATCCTTATGTGATTGGTCTTTGCCTAAATGTTCTATCCATGTTAGACTAAATTATGTTATCAATTATCTTATGGAAAACATTTAAAAAAAAAGGCATTCATATGCACACAAGAATTTCACATAAGATTAAGCACACTCTTCTTTTGATAAACACTTAATTTTATTCATTTATTGAGGATTTCAATATCCTTTTTATTACATGGAGTGACTATTCAGATAGTCGAGTGGAGAGTATCCTTCGGATTCACTCTTAGACACATAACTTAAAGGAGTATAACCTACAGACTAAGAAATTTGTTGTTCCCTATCTTTTTGTTCATCTCTCATGTGTTCGTAGCTATCCCAAAAAGGATAATAACCTTTGGATTTATCATATGATACATAGTTATGAGAGGCAATGTCAATATGGTGTTCATCAACAATGTAGTATACCCTTTTCATAGACATTTGTTCATGAGACCATTTCTCATCTAGTAGTGTATGTGGTACATATCCCTTGGACTCATTACTCAAAGAAATTGCAATTACTTCATCCGGCGGTAGAACTCTAGGATCCCTAAAGATGAATGTTAGACTAACACTTTCTTCTAAAGGAATATCCTTGGAAAGTGGTAATGACTTATACTTTTCTAGTGAGATGATTGGTAGGTAATTGTACATATCCTCCATCTTCATCTTCCTCTTCACAACACTAATCTGAGAAAGTGCATGACTAAAAGTTTTAGTGTCACTCAACAAGATGGAATTATCATAGTTGGTTCCCTCTATTATTCTAACGATGTCTTCCCTTTCCTTCTTGGCCTTGAGGTAATGCTCGTTTCTAATTATTGACTTTCGACCCGTTAATTTGAGATGCACCATCCTAGCACAAGAATTCACAAATTAGATAAGATTTGATGGAAAGAATGACAAGCTCATAGGTTCCAGAGCTAAACCTGGTAGCTTGGATACCACATGTAACATACTAACCCTTCAATGAAGTAGAAATTTCTAATTTTTCACCATACAACATATTACAATGTGAATTCCTTTTAATTTCTTAAAATACATCAATGTAAGAAAGCATACATTTACATACATAGCTCAATGAGCTTTAGAACAAATAGTTGTAAGGCAGTCCATGATCCTTCCTTTCAAATCTAGGCTCTTCTATCACCTGTTGTGGAGGAGAAGCATCACTTAGGCGCTTTTCTGCCAGCTACGGACTCATAATGTGGTCCCCTGCACATCTATCATTTGATAGATGGCCCTTCCCTTTGATGAAGACATTGGTAGAGTAATCGATAACGACAACCAATTGAGCATAGTGTTGTGTCCTACATAACTAGAACCTTGTAATCCCACAATCTAGAACTAGCATGTAATACTAGATCATGGTGAACTGACAGTGTAGTCTTAGTAGTCACACAATCTAGAGTGGAGTCTTGGACATTCACACTGCTTTGGCCAAAGTGTTCTCATTCAGTACTTCGAATGAAGTCATCTATCACATACACTACTTAGGGATCATTTGAATTAAGGCTATCTTAAGCTACGCATAGGTATTTACTTCAATGGATAGTCCATCATCCCAAATAACCTATCACCATAATAATCTAGTTGGAATAATCCTACTTAACTAGTAAGTACACAAGCTAGGTATTTCCTTCAATGGATAGTCCTTCATCCCAAATAACTTATAAACTTGGAGTAACCCTACTTACACGTAAGTACTTAAATGCCCTCCCATATTGGATTATCTATCCTAGGAGTAAACACAATCTTTCCTAGTTAAATCAATAACTTAACTAAATACACCATATGTGCTTTTCATGTTCAATCACACCTAGTATATAATACTTATGATAAACATCCATCTCCTACTATGGAGAATTTAAAAACACATTATGAAAACAACATAATAACTTCAATATCCTTTTCAAGACACTCTAGTATCTTAAATGCACATAATAGAAAAGACATTTCAACCATGCATGCAAGACAAATCATTTAAAGTAAAATAACAAAGAAGAAGAGATCCTCATGCCCGTTATCGCTTATCCAATTAAAAGACAGCAATGCAGCCCTCTCTAATATCAAATAGCTTGATAATCATCTTCTCAAGAATGTCACAAATAACTCTATCTCACAAGTTGATAGCTTACTTCTGTCAAACAACAATGTTGCCTCTTAACAAAATAGTACTTTCACACTTCCTCACTCTCAATATATAATAAGTATGGCTGAAAATAACACAAAATTATGGAATTGCAAAAGATGTGTAATCTCTTGGAAAATAATGTGTCCCTTCCAAATGAAATGGCTCAGCTATTTATAGAGCAATTTGGTCATCTCAAAGCCTACAATTTTGGCATGTTAATGCACAACAAGCTTCATGCAAAGCAACACATGAAACATATCAGAAAGGTGGTGACTTCTTAAACTAATACTCAACATAATCACCTACAGGTCAACTTGTTTAGTGACAACAATCCAAAGACTAATTCAATCTACATATGCTTGATTTGAATTGTCACAATGAAAAGAGATCTACAGCAACTTAGATTCAAAGGTGGCGCCATTTCCATTATCTCACCGTCATATTTGGTGCAGTTTAACTACCAAAAGAATCAGTCAATTTTTGTTTTATGACAAGTTTCCATTGAACTTCTTAGAGGGTGAATCGACTTGAACAAATAAATAAGTTTGAAAAATTCAAGGTTGGTTTTACTAATGGCGTCAACCAAGTCAAGCTTAACATAGACAACAATACAATGTCATAAATTGTGTGTCTTTCTGAATGATAATTGGTTTTCTCAAACAGTCATAAGCTATTTAATCGGCTTCATTAAACATAGTCAATAATGACTATTATCGACCTTCATTATCATAGTTTCTATCAGCTATAACAGCCTTTATAACTCGGCTTCAATTGAATAAAAGATAGTCGAATTCTAATAACATATATATTATGTTAAATATATATTATTATATATATAATATATATATATACATATATATATAAATGCTATCATGTATTTATATATATGTATATGTATTTTATATATATATATGGTAAGCCTATAATGTAAGCATAAGAGTACAGGAAAGATATTATATATATGCCTCTATGTACACGTATGTGTAGGTATATCTATATCGATGCATCCATATGAGTGTGTCCATTCACCAACGTACACATGTATTGATATACATAAACATATGGATACGTGTATATACTATACATATATATGTTCACATTTGATTCACATATAGCCACTCGTGATTACCATCATATTGATAAGTGCTTACTAGTGGTACATCTATACATGTGCATATACATGTTGTTAGATCCCATTGACATGCATGTGCATATATATACACATACTTCCATGTACATCCCACTTGTCAATATAATTTTAATAGTACAAGAAAGATCGCAAAAGCTCAAATAGATAAACATCACCCAATAATGCATGCAATAGTAAACAATACTCCCAAATACAGACATAACAGCTAAGGATGACTTACCAACTTCTACCCACAAACTGACTCAACTCAATCATTCTAATGTGGTCTGTGTATATGCTCAGATAGTTTACTTTTACCAGTTTCCCAACCAATATCTTCTCTCGAGTGATACTTCCCCCCCACCTGGAGGAATGGAACACATACCCGCATCCACTAACACATGCACACAGTAATCAATAGTTCATAGCATATGTAGTATACATAAACATCTCCAAAAATAGAATAATAATTCAATAACCATCCATTCACATTTATGCAGTATTTCTCTATGAAACAACATCAACTAAGATAACATCAAATGAAATAACATCACATGAGATAACATTCATATTGATAACAAGTTACAAGAATAATTTATTCATCTCCAGAATTCACATTACATTCATATTTTTCATATGTAGTAAATAGTAAATAGTAACTTCACAATTGGAGTGTAACACAATTCATATACAACTAAGATTAAGCTCAACCCATTTTCATTTTTAACACAAAATTTCCAAATTTATTTGCAATAACAATAATAATATTGTTCTTCCAAATAAAAAGTTTTGATATGAAACTCAATAATGGAAATACATATATATACTTCTATTGTCATGCTTAATTGACTTATCCTATTCAAATAGTACATAAAGCTTCACAAGCATCTACTCATATATGATCATTCATTCATATGGTGCATGTACAAATGTTTTATATATTTTCCAAATTTTATTTCTTAAAGATATCTATACATGAAAGTAATAATCTTATTAGTATATATGTATATATGATAATCATATCCATTTATACTCATAAGAGTATAATACAAATTGTAGAAGCATATAGTTCAAAAAGAACATTCTTATTAATTATTGACCACAAAATTCTAGCAAAGTCTATATTAATGCATAACCTGGACATTTCTCCAACTATAAAGCATGAGGTAAGGCTAAGAATATCTCAGTATTGGAATACTTACATTTCACAGTCAAGGGTTTTATAAAAATATGCCTTCCAATTTATAAGAATCTTTCACCAAATTGAAAAGTCAATAGTGACCAAGATGGTCATGAGGTAGTTCCTTGACTTCATCAAACATAACTTTGTAATGACCCAAGATATGACTTTAAACAGTTTGAAATATAAGATAGGGTACTAAAAATTAATATGGCTAACACATAGTCTTTGCATAGACATAACAATGATAGAGTCCAATAAATTATACATAATGAAAAATAGTCTTCCCATAGACATAAATAGTAGTAGAGTCCACATTATTTTCCTAGGTAGATACCTACACTTAATATAGTAGTAACCATAATAGAAACCCCTAATACTTGTATAGATCAAATCACAATCTTCACACAATCATGGTCAATAATAGAGTATATGACATTTATTTAAGTCAAGAATACTACTCTTCATATAGTCTTAACAATACAAAGGTATTTACTTAGGCTAAAAAAACACAACTTTTCTCATAGATTGAATATTAACAGAGGAATTTACTAAGTACTCATAAAAAAATTTATGGTCAACATATAAGGTTTTTGCAACAACATCATTACCATCATGTCTAATCTAGACAATTTTCTTGCAATAAAAATATAATCACCAAGGGATGTCAAAGGCTTAAGGCTTTTTGAATATCAAGAGTTCAACAAGCTAATAACAAGATCAATAGATTTAAGACTATTAACCACAACTATAGCATACTCAAACCATAAGGAGAAATTGAATGGTTGTTATAATATGAAAAAAATCACAATGAAGTAATTTTTCCAATTGGTTAAACCCTATCTTTGAATAACATAAAACTTATCAACCATGGTATCAAAAATAATTGAGAAGCAATATACTTACATATACATTGATTTGAAACCAAACTATCATTCTTTATGAATTATGGCCTAAATGGTGGAAAACATAAACCCATCAAAATTTGCAAAAATCCCAAAGAGAAAAGAAATTATTTAATTTGGTCCCATATTTATATGATACATCACCCATTGCTAACATACAATGAATCTAATAAACTCATATTTTCTTGAGGTTTCAATATTATAAACCTACTAAACACAAATATATTCAATGAAAGAAGCTGAAATAGAAATAGTTCGTAACCTAAAATAATAACAAACAATCTAAATTTAATAACCCCAAAACAATAATAATCCTAACCTCCTCTTTTCCCTACCTTTTCTTCCATTAGTTCCCCATATTTCTCCTCTTTTCTCTATATTTTTTCAAATGTCTCCACTTTTCCCATCCGTACCAGCCATTCAGACTACAATAATTTCACTTAATGTGAAGTAATTACTTAACATCACCACTTTGAACTCCACTAAGTGGAGTCTACAATTCAAGGCTACCACATTAATTTCACAATACCACTTCATTGACTATCACCTTTGGTGGTATCCTCAATCTTTGATTAGTATTTAAATCTATACTTATGTATGTATATATTTATGTACATATATATTTATATGTGTATATACATATATTTATAAATATTTTGATTCTAGTCAAGTATACATCTTATATATATGTATATATAATTATTTATATATATGTATATATAATTATTTATATATATGTTTACTTTGAACAAATGCATAATCAAATTTATTCCTAATTATTCATTATCTCCTCCTATGGTAAATATGCTCTTAAAACAAAGTATTTAATAATATCAAAAACATATGCATACGTATTTTTTTATATCAACATATAAATACTTTCTTATACGAATAGATTAATTTAGGAGCTCAATCATCATCTATATTTACCTTTTTGAAAACACTCGAACAAAAACATGAACACATCAAACAACCATTAGGAAGGAAAAGTATTTTTTGCAATTTGTAAGACAACGTAATTCCACTAACCACTAATTCAAAACACAGAGTACAGTCAGCTCAAAGCAACATTCAAATTTAAAGCAACCATATTATAAACAATGTGTGCATGTTCTCAGTTCCATGGTGGCATTGGATTCCTTTCCTAGATATGCGTCCCTATCTCTAGTGATGCTCTCCCTCCTCATCCTAGAGGGGGAAACACAATATCCTACATCAACCTCATCAAACCAATGAGGTAGTCAATCCAAAAACACACACACACACATATATATCAAAATAAATCACTAGAATATAATGTATAACATTCATTTTCATCTCAATTAAATTCAATTTCACATGAACATCAATTAAAACTATATCAAACTAACATAAAGTTGATTTAGCAACATATTCCATTTGTTCATAAGTCAAGATTTTAGCATCATAATCAAAATGTAGAGATATTAAGAATATTAAAGCTTTTCAAATTTGCAACAAAATCCCTTTATATGAGAATAGATTTAAAAAATCTAGAAAATTTAAGATGTAGTCGTTGGGCCCATACAAAATTAGGGACATTTTGTCATAAAAAAATAAACTAAAAAATTATAGATTTTTTTATTATATGGATATGTGAATGTAGCAAGGTTAAAGTATCATTGCATGGGAGATTTATGGAAGGAATCAATTAAATAGAGTTTAGTATGATAACACTACCTTATAGCATAGGTATCATACTTGTATAATAGACTGTATAACACTTAGGTTTTGGTTTTAACATCTAGATAGCTAACTAATCATCAAGTAAAAAAAAAACATGACAACTATTTGAAGGGAAAGGAGTAATTGAACTTAATTAATTTAAAAATCTTCATTGCAAGCCTATATATAGACAGACAAAAAATATAATGAATTACCTAAAATGTTTGGTGTCTAAACAAAGTTGAGTCAAGTTGTGAAATAAAGTGTGGAGTGAGAAGTTATCTAAGAAGTCAATGTTTATAGATTAATAGGTTTAGAGGAAAAATTATAGACTAAGGAGGATCATTTTGAGCTATCATGGGGATCTTACAAGGTGATTTAGGGTTAGGATAGTAGAGGAAAAGGATTAAGTTGAAAAAATGGCCACTCCAACACTTGTGGAGGCTAAGGACAACCCTCGATCAAAGTACGAGAAATATCCATGGAGGGTCGTGGAGGTGGATAATGATGGTGCTTGTTAAACACACCCACTAATATACTTTATGTGGAAGACATATATAAGTACATCCATGTAACCTGTGTTGAGATAGATCATGCC
This sequence comes from Sequoia sempervirens, assembly GCA_007258455.2. Classification (NCBI taxonomy): domain Eukaryota; kingdom Viridiplantae; phylum Streptophyta; class Pinopsida; order Cupressales; family Cupressaceae; genus Sequoia; species Sequoia sempervirens. Next base: position 37,434 of record VDFB02374849.1, on the reverse strand, counting down.
AGATTTGAACAAGGGATATTACCTCTCACTAGGTTGAATAAGAACATAGAGTTATGAGATTTATTGTATCAATATAGGTGGGTAGGAGACCTAAAGTTATAAATATGGGAAGATTTCCCAAATTTATGCAAAGAACATGCATGGTTCAATTTTATTTTGAGCCCATATTAATTTTAACTCCATCTACCTTAGTGATCCTACTAGATTACAAAGAAGGACATCAAAGTTGTCACAAGGTTGTACGATAAAGATAGATTCCACAAGAGAACAAGGTTAAAAAGAGTAAGTAAATAAATATAACATTTGATGGAAGAAACCTATTACATTGAAAGACATATCAAACCCTACAATGTGGTACAACACAATGGGGATTGCATATAAACTTTATTACACAAAGAGGGAAAATTTGACCACTAGAACCATAATCTTTACCACATACAAAACTATATTCAATGGAAAGGAGTTTAAAATATGTGATACTTTGTGGGAGTAGCTACTATAGAATTTAGATAGAAAAAAATGAAGCTAGTAAAATTCTAGATATGGTTCCCTCGTTTTATACCTTATATCTATTTATGAAGAAATTATTGGGCATTCTAGGTAATATTTGGTTCAACAAGAAAATAATAGTCCCAAATGAACATACACATAATGGTTTCGAATAATTCACAGAATAGGAAAGCAGGAGGATGGGGATAAAAAATATGGTCCGCAACTTTAGGGGTCCACCCTTTGGCTCCAATGACACTTTTTTGAAAAATCTGCCCGTTCTATGAATCCAAGGGATTTTTTTGGGACCTTTGGCCTACGTACTCATTTTGTTTCTTGACAGGTGGATTTCTCTCACTCATTCCCTATTTCAAGCGTTCATTATAGATTGATCTTTGGGGAAAATCAACAAAATTTTGATATATGTGGCTCAAATTCTACATCCTCAGGGAAGTCTTCGGATTCTTCTCATTTTAGGAATTGGTCAAAGGTTGTTTCTAGCTTGCACTCCCCTTCCACTTTTCCTAATTCCATTCTGCTTAAATCTAGAACTCCCTTCATTCCAAATCCTTCAACTTCTCATCTAACTTCTTTCCCTAATTATATCCCTATTTCTCACCCGAGGCCCTGTAATATGAAACCTTTGGTTTTGACTCCTACGTCCTTTTTGAACTCTATCCCTATTTTTAAATCCAAACATTCTTCTCAATATAGGGTTCTGGATAGGATGGCTTTAGAGCCTTGTTCAATCCCTTTTTAGAATCTTAATTTTGGTCGGGTTTAACATTTAAAATAAAATAGGGTTTTCTATAATAAGAAGGTTCTTGCTTTTAGATGAATCTCGTTTAAAGATAATAAGGTTCATCAAGATATGATATGGATGCCCAAGATGCGTAGAGGTTCACTTAGAAGTAATGGGGATCATCATGTTACTCTCAGAGATGAATCACTTCAGCCTCAAGTTCATGAACTTCAAGAGCTTTCTCTTGTTTGTAAGTTCTGGAAATTCTCCCTTGATATTACTATCTTGCAAAATTGGATTTTTCATACTTGGGTAGGAGCTAATCAATTTTTTATCTTGATAAAGGCAAAGGATTTTTTGTGGTCATTTTTGCTTCTAAAGATGATAGAAATGTTGTATTTAGAAAGAAATCTTGGATGTGTGATGGATATGGTTTGTTTACTTTTCTTTGGACTCTGAATTTTGATCCCTCTCAAAATATGATTAAGTTTATACCATTTTGGATCCAACTTCAAGTATTGCCTCTTGAATATAGATAAACTCATCTTATTGAGTTGTTGAGCAATCAATTGGGTATCTTCCTTAATCAGGATTTTCAATTTTTTACAAATCCTTCGTTACCAGTAAGGGTTTGTATTCTTCTTGATGTTTCTAAAACCCTTCCCTCAGTTTTGAACATCAAATCTATGCATGGACTTTGCAAACAGTCACTGGTCATTGAGGATCCACTTGTAATTTGTTCTAAATGTCACTTTCCTATCCACCCCACTTTTGCTTGTGAGGTATTTATGGATGATGGTGTTTCATCTCAAGCTTCCTCCCCTAAGTGCAAATTCTATGATCATTCAACTAATCATCCTAAGGATTCTGGTCCAATAGTCGGTCATTTTGAATCTAGTAATGAGTTGGTTATCTTTGAGGGGATGGAGGGTAGTAATGTGGAAAGGAGCTCTATGGTTGTGTTTAAGGAATCTTTGGCTAACAGTATTCAATCAACGATTCCAGTTGTCCCAATTTTTGTTAATTGGTCAGTTGTGCTTAAATTTCTTTCACAAAGAAAATTACATGGGGCATTCCATATAAAGGATACTCCTATCACTGATGTTCATACCATGTCCTCTTCAAAGGGCTATGAGGTTTTAGTTCTTTTCTCGAGCCCTTAGATATACAATCCCCTCAATATTTCATTGGCTTCAGGTTGGGAAAATATGTTTCTATCTCTGAGATTTTTGTTTCAAAACACTCTTAGCTTAATTGTGCCTGAATTCAAGTTTGATACTCCTCATCAATTACATCATTGTGCTTCTTTGTTAACAATGGGTGTCTCAAATCCATTTATTGGAAAAAAAAAGAAGTTGATGAGGTTGATTTCATTGAATTTAAATCAATTTTAGAAGAGGGAAATTTAGAGAGTATTGCAAATAAGATAAATTTGATGGTTGGGTCAAAATTAATTGATGAAATTTCATAGGCTATTGAGAGGGAGTTTGAGGGGACTGAAATTTCACAGTCGTTACTTTCAAACCTAGAGCTAAAGGATTCCATAGTGGTTGATAACACACTAGTTGCACAACTTTCATATGTTACTAATGCAAGATCAAAAGGGGATCAAGGACTTGAAGATTTTTATTTCTCCACATCTTTATCCATTGCTCAGTCGCCATGTTTGTCTCCTACTCAAAAATCACCTAGTAAAAGAGGTCGTAAATCAAATGCTATTAAACTCCAAGAGGAGATAGCAATGGGTAAACAAACCACTTTGGATGGTAGTATTAAAGAAAGGTTGAGGAGAGCCTATTGCTCTCCGACCACAGCATGAAAATTGTATCCTAGAATGTTAGGGGCTTAAATGCCCCTAACAAGAGAGCCTAAATCAAATAGAAAATTGATTCTTTTGGGGATTATATTGTTCTTCTTCAAGAAACTAAGTTTTCCCAGGAAAATTTCACCTCAGTCATTTATAAATGGTCAAGGTGGAAATCTTGTCAATCAAAGGCACAAGGAGTGTCTGGAGGGTTAATAGCATTATGGAATTCAAAGACTGTTATTCTGGAGCCCATCTCAAGTGAACCAAATTGGAAGCTATTAAAGGTAATACACTTTGATTTGGAGTTCTTACAATTCAATGTTTATGCCCCCAACTCTACTTTTGGTAAGAAATTGGTTTGGGATGCATTGTCACAAGTTTTGGAAAAGTATGGTGACAATAAGATCATTTTGGCTAGTGATTTAAATGCTCTTTTATCTTTGGAGGAAAAGCGAGGAGGTATTATTCCTCCACCTAAGACAATTGAGGATTTTAGTATTTTTGTTCAAGATAACGCTATTATTGACATCCTTCCTAGAAATGGAAAATTTGCATGGACAAATAAAAGGAAAAAATTATATTAGATATCTAAGTGTCTTGATAGGTTCCTCATCACACCTACTCGATTTTCTAAGAATTATGGTTTGCAATCTGCAATTTTACCCTAGATTGGTTCTAATCTTTTTCCAATCGCTATGGATATTCATACTAAGCAAGTTGCATATTGGTGGTTGTTGTCCCCTATGGTGGATGTTACCTTAATGTACAGATTTTGTATGAAACTCAAGTTTCTTAAAGATAGAATCAAGCATTGGAACTCTTTTGTTTTTAAAAATGTTTTTCAATCCAAAGCTGAAGTTTTCAAGAAACATGAGGAAGTAAATGCACAAGTTATTGCAAATGGGTTAAGTCTGATTCTATTTGAGCAACAACCACAATTGCAAATGGAATGGGAAGAACTGGTTGCCCGAGAAGAAATATAGTGGAGACAAAAGTCTTGAGAGTTGTGGTTAAAAGAAGGTGATAAAAATACTAAATTTTCTCACATGTCTGCACAAATAAAAAAGGCAAAAAACTCCATTTTTTCAATCCAAGATAGTGTTATAGGAAATGTGTTAACAAAAGAGGTTGATATACAAGTAGAAGGGGTCAAGTTTTTCACAAATATGCTTTTTTCACCCATTCTTGAACCTTTGCAAGTAGGTAGGGAGAGAGAGGAATTGTTGGAAGCAATACCAATCATTGTATCACAAATGGACAATGACATGTTACTTAAGCCATTCACACTTGATGAAATTAAAGTTGTTGTGTTCTCTATTCCTCTGGATAAAGCACCAAGTCTGGACGGTTTTACAGCTTGCTTCTTCCAAAAATGTTGGGACTTCATCACTCATGATCTTCTTCAAGTTGGAAGAGTCTCGGACTTCAGGTACAATGCTAAAGCAATTTAATGTTACCCATATAGCTCTCATTCCTAAAACATCCACTCTAAAATCCTTTTCTGAATTTAGACCAATTTCATTGTGTAATGTGATTTATAAAATTTTCACAAAAGCAATTTATCTCAGTTAATTGTGTGTTACTTTAATCAATTTTTATGATGGTTTTTTCTAGGAGGCATTGTGGAAGGAACTTTAAATATCATAGGGTATTACCTTTATCCCAAAAATTCCTTCATCATTGAGTAATCTCAATTGGACAGTGGTATATGATAGAGATGGATTATTTCCTTTGATTTAGTTTGACTTTATCAAAATTGTGTAGTGGATAATGTCTTGGAGGAAAAATTTTCATTCTTGTCAATGCCAAATTGTCTGTAGTTTTTTAGTTCTTCTCAGAGTGTAAGGAAGGAGAACATTATCTCTTTCCTTTTTATTTTGAATAGGAAATGTAGGTTACTCCAAGATTGTGATCAAGATGGCAGAAGAATCTTAATTCCCTCCTCGAGATATCAGCTTCCTCATTCATTGTTTTATTATTTGGGAGGGAAATAATACTGGAAGCCAAGAAAATCAAGTATACATCTGCTTCTGGTCAAAAGATCAACCTAACTAAATCAAAGATATTTGTTTTCAATGCCTCTTCAGCTCTAAAAGAGCATATTGTCAACACTTCCGGCTTCCAAGAAGCAAAATTGCCAAGTAATTATTTAGGAATTCCCTTTTTGGCTGGTGCAAACCGGGTTTCCTACTAGGATAATGTTTTAAAAAGTTTACAAGCAAGAATTGTAGGATGGAGAGGAAGATGGTTATCAATTTCTGGAAGGATTTGAATGATTAAACCAATACTCTCTGTAATTCCAAATTACTATATGGTTGTTTTGAAAGCTCCTCAAACAATTATTGTGAAAATTGAAAAGTTGATCAGAAATTTTCTTTGGAAAGGTAACATGGATGAAAAAAAAATCCCTTAGTATCTCTAGATAATTTATGCAGAGAAAAATTGAAAGGAGGGGCTAGCATTCACAATTTAACTACAAGAAACATTTCACTAGGTGCTAAGCTTGTTTGGTATTCATATTCCAAACCTCAGACAAAATGGTGCAAACTTATGCAAAAAAAATACTTTATGCCTCTGTGTATGTTTTCAATTCTTAGCCTCCCTGGTTTTTGTTGTAGAATTTTTTTGTTAACTTGTGAAAGGACTGTGTGCTATACAGACTGGGAGTTAATGGCATGGTTGGGAGAACTCTGGCAGGCACCTCCTTGGACCTGTCCAGGTCCATCAATGGCCTCATATAAGCCCAATATGGGGATCAAAAGTAAGTGACCATTTTCAAGACTCAGATTCTCTAACAGGAAGAGTAATTTGGAAAATATTTGCAACTCCTTTATTGCCTGAGATTCAACAAACAAATCTAAATAATTTGTTAGCTGGTAGAGTTTTTTTGTTCATAATGCCAATGATAAGCTTATTTGGGCTCCCTCCAAATCAGGGCATTATATAGTAAAATTGGTCTACAAAGCTTTAATGAATAGAGAGGTTCATTCAAGTCCACAAAGAGCCTTCTCTTTTTGTTGGAATTCTGCAATACTACCAAAAGTTGGATGTTTCACTTGGCTTGCATTGACAAATAAGATTTTAACAAGTTCAATATTACACAGTTTATGAATTGTTGATCCTTTTAATTGTGTTTTATGTGGATCAACTTTGGAAGATATTAATCACATTTTTCTATAATGCTCTTTTGCAAATGATTGTTGGAAATTTATTCATGCAAAACTAAGCTGGTATCCTCCTATTCTGGCTACACTTTGGGATTTCATATCAAGTTGGCCTCTTCTATATCAGTCATCATTGTATGCTTTTCTTTGGAGAATTATTCCTTATGTCGTCTTGTGGTGCATTTGGTGGGAGTGAAATAAAAGGATATTGAGCAAGCATATTTCAAATATTGAGCAAGTGCTTCACAAATTAGAGACTTCAATATGTGAAATAATTAATTCTTTTGTACATAATGGTAAACATGCTGAGTCAATTTTCACATTTTGGGATCACATGCAAATAAAGAATTGGCATAGTTTGGTCATTCCATTTAGAGGAAATTTACAAATTTATATTGTCAACAAAGTTGATAGAAAAAAGGTAATATGGAAACACCTTTAGTGATCCGGTGGATATTTTCAGTCGAAATTGAAATGTCTCTAAATCTCCAGATTTCAGCACCATCAAAAAGATCTCGGTATCCTGATTCCAACGCAACTCGAACGGAGCGAAAAGGAGTCAGTTTGCACAAGTTATGGCCAGTCAAAGGTAGGGTCAAACTGGGATCAGAGGGCATCCAGAAGGTGAAAAAAATGATGCCATCAAAAGTTGTCAAAGTTGGCATCATCGCGAAGAGCTCGTTGAGACGATTCCAATGGTGTTCGTTTCGTTGAAATTCGACGTCGTATGCTCAAGATACAGCTGGTCAAAGTTTTTGTTGACTTGAAGGTACATTAATGACGTCAGCATCCGTACATGATGACGTCAGCATCTGTGCAGATCAAAAGTGGACCAATCCGCAGTTGACACGTGTCATCTGCACGATGACGTCAGCATCCACGTGGCAGCACAGTCATCGGTCCAGTCAGTCGTCTGTACCCCAGTCAACAGGCCACGTCATCGTCTAGTCAGCAGGCCACGTCATCGAACACATCAGCTCCACGTCGGCACCCAGTGGCAGACACATCAGCAGCTTAGTCACCATTGGCAGCGAATCAAATTAGGCCACGTGGCACCTCCTCATCACGGCACGTGGCACACTTATCCTCCCCTGGCGGGTTGTTGAGTTTGTTAACATTTTGGTCAAAAAGGCCTGTTGGAGGGATTCGAACCTTCCACCCTCCATTCCCTACAAATCCGGCCAACAATCATACCACGCGGAGTTATTACCAAATTTGTGTTGCGGTTTTTGTTTGTTAAATAACTGTTTGAAATTGGCTATAAAAAGCCACGGCGGGGTTGGAACCTCCAACCACCCGCCTAGTAAGAGGCTTGCAAACCGTTGCACCATGCACTGTATTCAAAATATACAGTGGGCGGGTTTTTTATAACCGCGTTTGAGCCCGTAAATCTAAACTAAATAACCATTAAATGGCTATTAGTTAAGATATTAAAATTTAAAAAACGAACCCCAAATAAGCTTAGCCCGAAAATGAAATAAGTGAACCAAATTATTACAAAATTAGAGTTGAGATTTTTTATTTAAATAGGGAAGAATTTGAGAATATGAATTAAAGAATATTTGTAAATCAATTGGTTAAAGACTGAATTTGGTAATTGATGTAAAAGGTGTAAAGGGTGAGTTGAGTTAAGAAAATTTTTTGAATTCTATTGGTGAGAAGCGGTCATGGTGATACGAAGATGGAGATCGCGGAAGATAATTCTTGTCATTGATTTTCATCTGCTTGAAGTGCCAGAAGGAATAGTCCTTCAGTGCATTGTAGCAATTTTGGAATTAATCGGATGGTACTCATGGAGCGAGCCGGAGCGATAGTCCGTTTGTGAACTCATTAATCAAGCTTCCCATCTCTCTTTCTCTATACTTTCTACATTCTTGTTATAATCACTTTGTTATTTCTTTCATTTTGTTATTTCCATAAGTTAATTTTGATGTTATTAACTTGGAATAATCAGTGAAAAAAATAAGCATTCAATACTGCATATAGTCTAGATCCGTTTACAGATCATTTAGTTGGTTTATCAAGTTGAATTTTGATGGAGCTTCTAAAGGTAACCCTAGGAAATCAGGTGTTGGAGTTGTGTTGAGAAACTCAAAAGGTCTTTTAATTAGAGAAAAATCAATAAAACTACCACTAGGAACAAATAATATGGCAGAAGTGCAAGGCCTTTTGTTAGGATTACAAATGGCAATAAACTTGAATTGATTAAAGCTTCATGTTGAAGGTGATTGTCAAATAATCATCAATGCTTGTAGAAGCAGGAAACATTACAGTTGGAAAATCACATATTTTCTTGTTCAGGTATGGAGACTACTAGATGCCTTGGAAAATTTTGAGATCACACATATTTACAGAGAAGGAAATCAATTAGTAGATCAATTTGAAAATTTGGGCTGTGAACAAGATCAGGAAGAGATAACCTATGAGGCAGAGTCAAAAAATATCACACAAGAAATGTAATTCATTATTCACAGAGACAAGAAAGGGTCAGTATAATGTGATAAATTACCAAAGCACAAATGATTTTGTTCACTTAAAAGGCTTTGGGTGTGAAAAATTAGAAATTCTAAAAACAAATCAAATTTTCTAATTTGAAATTTGAAATCTCTAACGGTTATTGTCTTGTGCAGGATTGTTTTTAACTAACAAATTGTCTTCCTCTTACTTGTCCACGTCGATGCCAATGAAGGGATATGTCATCCAGTGAAAAGTTGCTTGTTTTCCTCTCTTGACCACGTCAGCATCGAGGGAGGGTGCATTGTCATCAAGTTCTAACAACCTTTGGTTACATCATCAATCGTTGCACGATCATCGGAATGGTACAAGCATCTATCAGTTTGCAATGCATAGTATGAGTGGTGGGAGCACACGTGGTACTTTCCAATATTAGCATGTCTCATTCAAAATACTTGGTGTCAAGGAAATCAAAAGAATTAAATACTCGCACAAGTTAAATCCTTTCAAATTTTGTGAATATTTTGGGTATGCTACAGATGGCATTTTAAATAGTGAATTGATCAAGTCACATGCATTTGAAGCACATAGCTGGAAAACTATTGAAAGGCCATCAAGTTTAATAATTACAAGTGTAATACGCACATTCCAAACATATTAACACCTCACTAATTGTAATAATTTGGAATATCTTTTAAGCCTTGCAAAGATTTTCCTTATGCAAATTCAAGGAGGACATAGTCTAGTGCGATCGAGTTTATTGCAATTTGTGTAACATTCATGATGAGTTTCAGTAGCCATCGTACAAATTGTCTATTTTATAAGGAGATGGGAAGATATTCATTGAAAGCACTATGGACATTGAAAGTTGTTGGTTTGTAGGGTCTACTATGAGTTTTTCAATGGCATTATAGGCGTTTATTGGCTGAAGGTCTTTTTATTAAGGGTAAATATTCCTTTGCTCCTCAAAAATTGTTGTGTGCATCTTCAATTTTTTAGTTTCACTTCTTAAATTGGGTTTTCATAACCAAAATTTTGGGGAGGGATTTAGGGTTTCATTTGGGTTCTCCGAATTGGGATTTTCTAGTGTTGGGTCGAAAGTGTTTAAGTGTCAAAGGTCATTTATGCACAATGTGTTGGCATAGGATGGAATACTTGCACAAAAATTTCAAGATTGAAGTGCAAATCAGGGAAGGTGAGCTTCCTTTTTCAGATGAGGCAATGGAATTTCAATTGTCTAAAGTCTTCAGAGTGCCCTATCCAAGTCTTTTGGATAGCATTAAAACTGTGATAGGCCATGAGGTGTTATGCCTGGATTCTCCTAGGTTGCTATTCCCTACACAACTTATCTCCATCTTCCCATCAAATGTGATGGACATGGTGCAATCTTTTTAATTTTTGGAAATTTTAATTCAAGATTCAGTTTCTTTAAATTATCTTGATGATAATGAGCTCCTTCAAGCAACTCAAGCTTACAAACCAAAGAAAGGAAAGGCTTACATTGGTGGCCTTTTTTCCAAAGTACTACCTCAGGAAAAAATTGGCATACAGAGAGGTCTATGGAGCAATTAAAAAAGGGATTCACAATGGTGATCCTTGGACATTGTACAAGGTTCTCAACACCCACGCTCAAGAGCTTGGTCTAGTAATGATGGACAAATGCAAGGAGAAATATTTCATATTTTCTTTCATCCTATCGCACCACATTCGTCATGGTCCTAGAGCTATGGCTTTAGCCAAGGACATTCTGGATTCTCCAGTGGGTGTAGAAGTGGGTGAAACTCATGATCAAAATGCTTATGATCAAAACATTTGCAGGGAGGATGCTTCAGCAAGCATTGGGCCAATGGAGGTTTGTGAACAGCAAGGAGGCATTGGCCTCAATTTAAACATTGGCAGGGTAGATACCTCTGCAAATTCAGGTTCAATGGAAGAATGATTTTCATGTTCTCTTTCTCTCTCATGTTCAAATTGATATATGGTATGGTATTATGGGTTTTTTTATATACATGTCAATATGAAAAGCTCAAACTATCCAAATATTATCATATATTGAAGCTTATTTCGGGTCTGCATGCCACGATAAATTTTGATAAACATGTTTACTTGGAAGCTCGCACTATGTAATGGATGTTAATTACTGAAGCTTGATTTTGATACAGATTTGTCAATGCCACATTTTCCATTATATGGGGATTTTGATAATGATTGTTGAAACAGCCACACTTGCCATTATATGGGGCTTTTTGATAATATGACAGTACTATAATTTTGGAATTTTTTAATCCTTTAAGCATTATAAATATATATATCTATAGGCTTTTCCTTTTATCGAAAAAAAAATAAGTCATAGAATATAGAAAAACATATGAGGGGCTCCTCAAAAAAAATCAATTGGAAATGTAAACTAAGGACATGATTTCATATAAAATAGTAATAAAATACCAAGATGAAATCACCTTTGGAATAAATACATTTTTTTATATATGGAGGTGGTGGATTTTAGAACATCTTAGGTATTGCAACTGCCTTATGGGGTCTCAAATCAACTATTAGAGGCCAATGCCAAAACATTGTTAGTTTGATCCTAAGGCTTAAAGGTTTGCGTACTTACACAAAATTCATGGATAAAAAGATCAAGGAATAAGCACAAGAGAAAGTAGTTACAAGAAAGGAATTTTATTTAAAAAGTCAAGATCCATAGATATCTAGAATCTCCAACAATTGTAGAGATTTTAGATTCAATGCTAATAGTAGAGAGGAAAGAAAAAGAAGTGTGATGTTTAGATAGATATGAAATTAGATCCTTGTCATTTGAAATAAGAGATTCATAAGCACATCAAAAATTCAAGGAAGCAAAGCTAGAGAAGAAATCCCTATAATATGGGGTAAAAAGAAATTTGCGTATGACACCACCATAATATAAGAATAATTAGATTCACCCACCGATACTGTAACATAATCCCTATTATAGATGAGTGGAAGAAAGATGGGAGAAGATAGGCTGTTGCAATGGAAAATAAGACAAATAGAAAGCTAAGCATGTAATTGTCCAAATATTTGAGGAAGAAGATTAAGAAGAAATTGTAGCTAAAACTTATAAGAAACTTAAGTTGTATATATTGTAAATAATGAAAAGACGTTAATTAGGTAGAAGTACATCAGGGGAAGAACATATAACTACAAAGAGAAAGCTTGAATTACATTACACACCATCAAAGAGTCCAAAAATTCAAATAAAGAAGGAGAAGGAGGAAGTATTGAATGCATAAGTCCTCTATAGATCACTTTTCACAAAATGAAAACAATTGAAGGTAGTGTAAACACATATAACTTACTCTACAACAAATAAATAAGTTATTCTTCAAGCCATGCTTGATTATATTTTTGGAAGCCCTTATCTTGATATATTTTCTTTTTGGAAGAATTACTAGAAGAAATTATAATAAAGAGAGAGGAGACAATTCAAATAGAAGAAAGCGTCAGGAAGGATGCATTGGAGCATACTACCTAAGAATCAAACCTATCTCTTGGAAATAATATAAATTAGTTAAGCATCTTTAGAATGAAGAATTGAGATATAAGCATAGGGTTGATACCTTGCAATCAAAAAATAGAAGCTAAAGAATGTGTAATAAGTGAAACCATTTGTTGGGTGAATATTTTATAATCCCTTTATGGATTACAAAACATGAATTTCAGCCACAGTTTTGATGAGATAAATCTCTCCTCTTAGAAAGAGGAGACTCACTTCTAACTGCTTACTAGAACACAAAGTAAACTATGCTAGAATTTACAATATATACACTACTTTAACCATGTAAGGGGTGTGTTACATTCATCATTTTCTCTTATTTCAGAAAATATGTTTAAAATGTTCCACGGTGTTACTTCATAATGCTAAACAATTCTAAGTAATAACCTAAGCAATAATTCCCAATATTATCAATTAGACATAAGCATAATCCAAGAATACCAATATAACCAAAAGATATGTAACCTAAAAAATACACAAGAGCACAATGTATTTTTCATTGTTCCCAATGAGAGTTCTTCAATAACTGGTGATATAAATTGGAGTACAAAGTCTTTCAATCCATTCCACGAAAAGATCCATGTACCAAATGAATAATTCCAAGCTCAAAGTCTTGACAATTCTTCACCAAAAGATATTAATAGCACACACACAATTCCAATAGATCAATATAACACAAAGTTTATAAATTTGATCTTGAAATCCCTTCCAATCATAATAGAGAAACACCACTTATTCCACTACAAATAAGAAATATCAAGAAAAAATGACATAAGAACACTCTTGCTCTAATAATCTTGATTCAACACAAAGTCTAATATCAAAATCTGCTTTCTTTTATTAATAGATTGGTATTTTCAATTCAAGCTCAAAGTCTCAAATTTGAGAAATAATTTCAACAACACTTCATTCCAATAGATAAAAGGTACCAAATACAAATGATCTCTCTCATATTTATAGGTGAGAGCCAAGAGCTAATCTAGGAAAAAGACTAACTACTTTGACTTATTCAATGATGGAATCCAAAATTATTGGAGGACTTCAAAGTTGTTACATGTATTTACAATTTGACAAATGACATGTAAATTTTCTTTAGCTAACTACAAAATCTTGTAAATAACTAAAACTTGAAAACTAATCTAAGGCATGGTCAACCTTCTTCAACATTCTGCATCAATAAATCATCATGTTTCTTCAAGATTGTTTGTACTTCATTATCTGGCATTGAAGTATATTTGATGATCCCTTGAACTCTTGATATTGAATCTCTAACAGTGTTGTAGGATTTCTCATGTCGCCTAAGATATTGTTTCAAATTTCTCAAAGATAATTGAAAATCAAAAATTCAATCCATTATTGGTATTGAAAACACCTGGTCTTCAAACTCCTTCTGAATCATGTCAATAAACTATTGAACCACATTGTTTGGGGGAAGTAGCTTTTGACTGTCATCTTCCAGCTTACATGGAATTTATTCAATTTTATTCATCATCTTCAAGTCATGTTCTTCACCAAGTTCTCGTGCAGATTGTAGATCATTAAGCAAGTTGGTGAAAATAGTGTCTTTGTAAATCAAAGACTCTTCAATTTCCACATACATGTATCAGTTAGGGATGATCCCAAACTCCTCCAATTTGTCTATCTTGAGTTTCCTCATCTTAATCCAAGAATTTACTTTATTTTCCATGTCTTCTCTCTCTTGAGAGAAAGCATTCATAGTGTCATCCAGTTTTGCTCTTATGTTTTCCATCATTTCCAGTTTCCCCATAGTTAACCCTAGAATTTTTGTGCCTAATGCAAATAGGCGGTCAAGATATTCACTAACTACTTTGCCTCTAGCATGTACTTTTTCCACTTTCTGAATGATAGGATTCTCAGTTCCAACTACAATTGCTTTAGGTTAGATGGATTTAGAAGATTGAGTTATCTTATGTAACACAACTATGAGTTGCTTTGTTTTAGTCTTGTAATGATCTTTCATTTTCTTCTCCTTGTCATATTTATCAATGAGAGAATTTAAGTCTAATTGAACATCCTCCTTTGCACTATCATGAGTCACTTTACCCAAGTCAACCTTTGTGACAAAATATTCTACAAGATCTACTTCCTCATAAGTTTTATCAATGGGAGGCTGAGCTATCTCTACATATTTGTTACCATCCTTATCAAAAAGCATCCTAGAAAGAGTATTTTCTTTCTTTTTGGCTCTAGTCTTGATAGTCGCAAGCTGAGCAAAGTCGAATTCATCAAGAGAAATGGCTATTTCCTTCTCTTTGGTGCTTGCAAAGACAATCATGATGGTAATGGTGAACTCTCTTCAGGTTGTGTAGCCATTGGACGGGATGTAGTAGTTGTATCTACAAAGGTTGTAGTAACAATGGGAGATGTTTTAATCAAAATAACCTTAGGAATTTCAGCTCTAGAGGCTTGCATAGAATCATTCAAAAATTCCTCCAAATTAAAATGCAATGTGAGATCAAAAGACGGTGATGATAGACTTGGTAATGACATAGGAGAACTGGTCACATCATCTAAACCTTGTCTTGGGCTTTCAAAAAGCAACCTTGAGATGGGAGAAGAATGCATAGAATGAACCAAAACAAAAGGTGCCACAACACTTGTCACTGTGGGAGGAGGATTAACAAGGAAATTAGGTGCAGATGTGGTCATAGGAGGAGGAACAGAAGTAGACACAACATTTTCAATGGGGGATGAGGTGATTGATGGTTCCTCAAGAATATTCTCATGAGGAGACATCTCTGCTTCTTCACGATCCTCTTTATCAATCTACCCCTCTTCTTGCACATGCTCCTCTTCCCGCACATGCTCCTTTTGGGCCTCTATAGATGGTCCCTCTACAGATTTCCCAGCCTTCTTTCCACCCTTGACCATAAATTTGATCTTTGGCTTTGAGGCTCTGCTTGAGCTTGGAGCATCATTCCTGTTTTTGGTCCTTAACTCTGATTTCTTACCTGCTTGTACTTCAAACTCATCTTTTGATCCTGTCAAGAAAGGTTTTAATTGTGTAGACACTAAAAAATTGTCCTAGGCATGTGAACTCTAATTCTCCATCATTTCCCCTTTTCATCCTCGATAATTAAATAATTTTAATTATTTAATTATTTCCTAATGCCATAAGTCCTCTATTAATTAAATAATTTTAATTATTTAATTAATTCATTTCCAGCTTTATTTCTTCTTTGATTAATTAAATAAATTTTATTTATTTAATTACATCACTAATGTCCCTTTCTTCATTTATTTAATTATTTACCACTTCAACTATAATTAAATAATTGTTTTAATTATTTAATTATTCATTAGCCTTTTCTTTTGTAAACTAAATAAATTTCATTTATTTAATTGCTTATTAACTTGTCTTTATCTTCCAATTTTGAATTAAATCATTATTTAATTCAAAAGGTCAACATGTCACATGTCCTCTATAATTAAATAATATTTTTATTATTTAATTATTCATTTGAATTTCTCCTATAACCTCTTTATTCATGCCAATTTTATCTTCCACATCAAATCTTATCTCTTGACATCTCATTTAATTCTATCCCTTGATCAAATTATCTCATAATTCAATCTCAACCCTTCATCCTTATCATTTTCCCTAATTTAGCCCTAACTCTATTCCATACTACAAATTTCATTCTTGGCCATTGATCTTTAGGTCAAATTAATCTTTCAATCTCGGCCCTTCATGACAAAATCGACATTCTATAAAAGACATCCATTTTGTCATTGTCAAGAGACCTCTTGCTATCTAGTGAATTTTTCTACATACTATCTAGTCTATCCACATACTATCAAGTCAAGTGCATTCTAGTCAATTAGAATCTTCAATATTTTTCTTTGTCATCAGGCCTATTTGCATACTCAAAAATTTGAGGGCAATTACTCATATCAAGCAAGATGGAGAAGTGCAATGGAGATGAACTAATGGTGGCATGAAGACCTTTTGGTAATACTGTTTTATGTTTTGTCTTTATGCTTATTTGTACTTCATTATTTATTAGGGTTTGATTTACATGCATTGTTGTCTAACCTTGATAATTTTACCATAATTTACATTGGTGAACCTGACATGAAAGGACACTTTTGCAGAATTTGTACGAAAATTTTGGTTTTGCAGATTACAGGTATGGATCGACGCAACCGCCACCTAAAACGATGCGATCTCCTATGAAATAATGCTATAACCGTGATGCCAAATGATTCAATTGATTTAGATTAGGGATATTTCAACTTTGTTTGATTTCTCAGTTTTTTCTGGAAAATTTCTATTATTTGGTTTTGGGTTTCCTTAGGTTAACCTTAGTTGCATATCATACTAGTCGTTAATTGTTTGGATTTGGTCAAATTTTCTATTATTTTGTAGGTTTAGGTTAGAGCGACGCAAACAACTATCATTTACCGCAATCGCTTGCAGGTTTATCGCATCTAATATTGATCAAGAGCCACAATCAATTTTCTAAGCCACAATCGACATCCCGAACAATGTAGTCGCTATTCCTGCAACACAATCACTTTTGGTTGTGAGCCACAACTGCTATTTTTTGTGATGCAATTGCCTATTAATTTAAAATTTAGGGTTTTATTCATTTTTTTAGTTTAGATCATTGGCATTCTGTAGCTTAGGGGTTTTCTATTACTGACATTTGATTTCTAGCATGTGGCATAGGTGGAAAGGAGGCATTTTGCTAACTTTTCTACTTTCTTTCATTTTCATACACTCATTGGGATTAAAATTAACCTTGCATCTACATTTCATTGGGCTTAAAATTTAAATCAATTTGCATTTATTCACTCATTGGTTAAAATGAACTTGCATTTTCACTCATTTGGGACTTAAAATTGACAACTTTGCATTGAGTGTCTTTCTCACATTTGGATTTGGGCTTAAAAAGAACTAGTGTCTTTATTGTCTTGTGAATTTATAACTTGTATTAAGGTGTGTATGCTCTTCTCCTACACTATTTGGTGATCTTGAGAATCAAACACATCTTTTAGACATTTGCATAATCACCCACACATTTGGTTTTGGGATTTTTCTTTATAAAATGAACATCATGCGAGTGTGAGAAAAAGGTGTTGTGTATGCTCTCTCCTTGTGCTCCGTGCAATCTTAGAGATCAAAAAAAATATACTCATCTTTATTTGTTACCCTTAGAGGGCCTTCCTCCCAACTTGTGAGAGGGAACAACCCAAGCAGTACTTTTTTTCGATCTACTATATAAATAATTGTGATTTTTGGGAAAGTCTTCAATCACCTAGTGCAGATGTCCTATACTAACGAGTGTCATCCTCAGTATCCATGAGATGTGTCAAAATCCTTTCTAATGAAGGGATTGGGAGGCCTCTTAATTGAGCTAATCTCACTACATGTATAGGCACCAGTATTACCCTGAAACACAAATTAAGAGCCACTTGTTTTAGAGGCCAAAAACCCTTTTACTTGTTGGTGCAGGAGGTCAGACCTCTGAAGTCACCCTACATTCCACTATTCATTGTAGAGATAGGAAATCCCTTGGTTCAAAATATCTTAGGATCTTCAAGGGTAAGAGATTTTTGGTGTGCCTGTGTCGTGTAAGGGGGATCCAGTGTCAGCAAGATCTCTAGCTATCCGCTTTTTCTAAGTGTTTGGAGAAATCAAAGTAGGGACTCAACAAGTAGGATCTCTTTCCAGCCTCAGTGGTGCATTGTCTATGAGTGTCTTTATACAGATTTCAATTACACATTTTCACACTCAAACCAAACCAAACAAGTATCTTCAAACTATTTTCTATGTTTGCCAAAATCAATTTCACAAATCCACACCAAAATTGGTCAAAAATTAGTCAAAACCTAGCAAAACACACTATTAATCGCAATTGACGATCATTCACTGCAACTGCAATCCAAAAAACCATAATTGAGATTTCCTTAATGACGCAATTATTTCTAGAATGATGCAACTGAGACTCAAAATGATGCAATTGCCTATCATTGAAAATTTTAGGGGAAAACGAAGATAATCCATTTTTTGATCAATCTTGAGCATTACCTAGTCCTTTGATCACAGACTTACAAGCTTCCATATTTGTCATTTACGATCCATTCATCATTGCATCCTTTGCATTGGCTATAGGTCAAACATTTTCATCCTTTAGCTTGCATACACCTTGCTATAGGTTTTAGCTCTGGAAACTTGTCAAAATTTAGAACAGGCCATAGTGACAAAATCAGGTTTATATTGACTTCACTTTTTTACCATCTTAGTCCTTTGTCATTTAGGTGGCTCCTCAACTCACAAATCTATTTTGAGGCCACCTTTTTCAACTTGTCATTTTAGTCATTGCGATCATTGAAGTCTTGATAAATCAAATTTTTAACCTTGCCTATCTAAGTTTGATTAAGCAACCTTACTTTAGACTTACCACAAGGTCCTTAGTTGTCATACTCTTAGTCATCCTCTTAGGTCATACTACCATTCATACCAATCATCCTTTCACATTTTTCATACCTTAGACATTCTCAATATATTGACTTCATTGTGACACTATTGACATTTGAGTATTGTCACTTTAGTCCTTTGTCTTGACATCACCCTTAGACATCATTTATACTTTGAAAAATCCAAAAACATAGTTGAATAACCTTGGTATTAGTCATACCTTGGTCATCCCTAGGCATAACCTTTGCATAATCACCTTATACATCATATCATACCATACCATCCACCTCCCTTTTGCAAGTCTTTTATGGTTGAAACAAGGTTGTAAAGGAAACAAAAAGAGATGGCTTTCCAACAAGATGATGAGTTTATCAACCCATTTTCCAATTCCTCCCATGAGACACCTAGACCACATGGATCATTTTTTAATCCATTTGAAAAATTCATCATTATATAAAAACAAGGAAGACCAATGGTAGAAGAAGTAGAGGTTTCCACACAAGATCCTAAAGTAGCCTCTTTTTTGGATGAAATTGTGGCATTAGACCCCCAACGTTTCCTATCTAAACTTTTATTAGAAGGAGCCACATTACCCCATGGTTTTGACATCAACATGCTACAAGAAGCACCTACACCAAATAAAAAAAACCAAGGACACAATACACCTACTTCTAGTGGCTTCATCCCACAAGTCAACTCATCCATGCCATTAGGAGGATCCACACAATATGCAACAATCCACACTTCACTATTTGGCACCCAAAGCATGACACAAGGAACAACACCAGCCATGACACAATCTATGTCACAACCCTTTGGTGCTTCGTCCAATCCATTTTCCACATCAAATACATATGAGGCATAGTTAATACTTGTCTACTTATAAATGAAATAATATTTTTATTTAATTTGAACATAAAGTATTTTGGGTCTTATAATAATTTGATGTTAAAAAATTTTAATATTATATTTAATGTTTTGAATTATAATTCTCAAAAGTGCTAATGTTTTTAATAAGATGTTGCAAGTGGGTAGACCCAGTCATTAAGTTTTGGAGACAAATCCCAAATGCTAAATGTTTATTATTGGGTTTTAATGTTGAAAATATAATTTAATTTTATGTGCAAAGGGGAAATGTGTTTTCATTTGAATTATCCTTTTATTTGATATCACATTAGGGAAATTGAAGAGTTGGAAGTTATTTTATTTTCAAAAAGTAAATTTGAATGGTTGGGGGAAAAAGGAAATGAAAGTTTGTTTTCTTTCCTTATTTATTGTTTGCTTCTGGATGGAATGGGGATGGCCAGAATGAATTGGCAATCTTGAGTAAGTGGGTTGGGCTAATCCTAAATTGGACAACCAAGGTATACTTATGTGTTGTTTGTATTGGTAATGAATTCTTGATAGTTTTTAATTGCATTGATGGTTTTTGTGTTGTTAATGAATTCTTGATAGATGTTTGTTATTGTTGGTTTAATAGAGGGATTGGGTGTGTATAAGGAGTGGATTTCATCTAAGGGATGAGAGCCTCCTTCATGTGGGGTTGAGGAGGGTGCAAAGCCTCTCTTAGGGATGGTTGATCAAATAAGAAAGTATGGAATTGTGGATGATGTTGGAAATTCATGCATGGAATTTGGTTTATTGATATGAATGGAGGTGGGTTTGATGATGATGGTAGTGTGTGGGGATTGTTGGATGGATGGTAGTGGTTGGGTGTGGAGATTGTTTAGATGGGTGGTGATGAATGTGTGTTGTGAAGGGAGTTGTATATGAAGTTAATTGTTTTTTTGTTTGCCCAAGAGGGAAGGGAATCCCCCTTCTCCCCCTTTACAAGAATTTGGAAAGCGGATTCTATGTGTGTGAGTCAATGTTGATGTTTATTTGTTTTAAATTTTTTTTGGGCATTCGAGTTATGCATCCTGCTTGGGGGTGGACTTGATAGTACTATGATTGGGAGGAGAGAAAGATTGGGCTGCTCTATTTGATGTTTGCAAGTTTCAGTAAAGGTCTTAAATTTATTGAAAAAGAATGAAGGTAAGTAATACGTATAGTATGAATGATTCAAATGTTTTTCAGATAGAAATAATCTATGGTTACAGGTAAAAGGATTGTATTGTAGTGATCAGATTAGTCAAGTAAGGTCTAAGAAATGATCAAGAATTTTTAGGGGTTGTTAGATTATGAAGATGTAATTATTTGTGTTGATCTAATTTGATTGTTGAAGATTGAGGTTTACAGGTCAAAAAATGACTTCGGCCCTGAGCAAAAGTGTATCAATGTACGAACAAATAAAGATAGAAAAAGTTGCAGTAAATGGATGATAAATATGTCATTGATCCATGAAGCGTCATTAGAGCATGCTAAAGAAGATTTGATATTTAAGTTCTTATTGAATATTGTTATAGTTGAATCTCTATAAGTTTGCACATTGAGTTTCAAGTTAAATTGAGGTATGTTGCACAAGTTTGTATTGATTATGAGACAACAACAATTTATATTTTGATCGGTTTAAAATATGCTAGATATCCTAGATCATAGTTACTAGTAGAAAATAGACAGCCTAAACAAGTTTATGGTTATATCTAAGTGAATTTTTCTAGATACAAATGCTTGGTTGAAAATAGATCTAGTTACCAATTCGCAATGATATGAATTCGCTCTACTTAGGGAATGAATATATAGTTGGTAATATGATGTGTGGTGAAATTTATTAGAATAGGGTGTTGCAAGTATGAATGAGTATGGTGGTGTTGTCATTAATGTTTTCATTGATGTCAACATAATATAGGTTGTTGCAGAGAACAAGTAATTAAGTTGTATGTATGATTTGAATGTGTTATTCAGAGGGAATCATTTGTAGGCATGATTATCTTATAGTATTTACAAAGTGTCATGATAGTAGGTTACCAAATGATTTGAGAAAATTAATAAATATGAGTAAATTAGAAGTTATTTGTAATTCAGAATATATACAGTATGTACTCTACATTTATTTTATTGTTGATCATGCTTGTGCAGATGATGCGTTAAGGGAATCCTTATGTGACATATATCACCAGATTCTAAGTTTTGGTTTGATGAGAGTGAAGTTGAGTTCTTCGGTTTTGCTTAAAGTGGTGTGAGGATTATTTGTGTCTATGGAATAGGAGAAATGTATCTACTAGGTCCTCACTTCAGATTTCATTTTAGTCTTACCAAATCTGAAGGAAGACTTATGTGATATTTATCTATGTTATATCAAGAAATTATTCATAGTTAAGATTATAAAGTCTAGTTTTGATTTATTGTGTGTCTCATTATGAATTGAATATAGTGATGAGCTAACAGAAGCCACTGAGAGGACACTGCAGACATGTTGTTTGGAACTACTTCCATAAGATGTTCCTGTGCATGGTAGAAGTGTGTATGGTCCTGTCTTCTTATTTGGAAGTGTGTACTTCAAAGTTCATTGAGTGTTTTCATTAGAGTTTGGTGAACTTGTTTTGCATCTTTCATGGGATAAGTATAGATTAAGGAAGCATGTGGGGTGAATGGGCTGGAGTCCCCTGAATTGGGTATTGTTTGGTTATCTCATTCTCTTCCACAGAATGTTGGGATTGGAAGCTAGGTGATTTGAATTATGGAAATAGAGAGTGTGCTGTGACTTTTGGAGAGAAGTTTCTGGAGATGGTATACATCTCTTCGAGTGTTGGGGATTGTCTCCTTCACAAGTGTGAGAAGCAAGATAGATGTGAAGATAGTGTGAAAGTGAATTGAGGCAGCAAAAACTTTAATGTGTTAGACTCCTGAAAGCAGTGAGTTGATGGTGTCTACAATTTTCTAGTTAAGGTTGTGCATGTGTGGAATTTGTTGTGGTGGATCTTATGTTGCATTGAGATAGTGTTCTTTGTGTAACATTCTTCTTTCTATCTTTCTGTATTTTGTGATGTAACAGACCTCCTATTTAGGCCAGTGAGTCTATGTAGGTAGTGATCCTTTTTATATGGTTTGCAAATTACTCTTATATTGTGTTAATCCTGCTATGGTTTTTCCTTATTGGGTTTCTACCTCCATCTGATGTTCCTTATGTTGGCCATTGCTTTTCATTCTTTTCCTTTATACTCTGCGTACTTAATAACCAAATTAAAAGTGGATGTAGAGTTAATAATTGTTTGAGATTTAGATGTGATTGGTGACAATAATTCACCCCCCTCTCAATTGTCTTATATGTTTCAACAATTGGTATCAAAGCTTTGGTTCCTCGGAGAAGAGCTTAACTGCTTGAGGTAGATCCGATGGCACACAAATTGACAATCCATGTGTTTGATGGATCTAACTACAGTTTCTGGAAAGTGCAAATGAGAGGTTACCTGATCTCTTTTGGTTACAAGACTTGGAAAGTTGTTGAGACAAAATATGTTGAGCCGACAAGTGGTCCTTCTTTTGCAGATGAGATTTTTTCCTATGAAGAGAATGAAAAATCAAGGTATGCAATCTATAGTGCTTTATCTAAGACTAAGTTGACAAAAGTTATTTCATTGGGCACTACTTACGAAGTTTGGGAAAAGTTGAAATATATTTATGAAGGAAATGATAGAGTCAAATTGTCAAAGAAGTTAACAGTTAAGCGCGGATATGAGAACTTTAAAATGGAAGAAGGCGAAGACATTGCAAGCTACTTTCATAGGGTTGATATTGCAGTAAATGAAGTCAAAAATCAAGGTGGTACTCTGACAGATGAAGATGTAATGGAGAAGATTTTGACGACCCCACTGGAGAGTTACAATGATAAGGTCTTAGATATTGAGGAAGTTTATGATCCAAACAAATTCACTAAAGAACAACTATTTGGCACCTTGACCGCATTTGAAATGACGAAATTTGGAAAAGAAAAGGAGAAAATAGAAACAACCTTCAAAGCTACAAAGACAAAAAATAATCCAAATGGTGATAGTTCAGAGGAGTTGGAAGCAAATTTTACAAGGAAGTTGAAGAAAGGTACCGATAAGTACAAAGGTATGTTACCTTTTAAATGTTTCAGTTGTGGAAATATTTTTCACTATGCTTCAAGATGTCCAAATAGAGCCATACACAAGAAGAGCAGAAACAATAAAGACAAAAAGGACAAAAAGTTCAAGAAATTGTATTATGTTAGAGAAGATGTTGGAATTTCTGATGATGAATCTAATTTTGAGGATGATAATGATGAATGCGTGTTTCTAGCATTAGAGAATAAATCAGTGTCTATTAACCATGGAAGATGTGCAAAGTAATATGGTCCAAAAAACAAGAAGGAAGAGATGGAAGGTACTCTGGTTACTGCCTTTCATGCTAGAAAAGATGAAGACTATTGGGTAATTGACAGTGGTTGCTCAAATCACATGACCAGAGACAAAAGTAAGTTTACTAAACTTGAAAATTATGATGGAGGATTAGTCATGTTTGGAGATGATTCTAGTGCAAATATTGTTGGAAAAGGAACAATTAGTTTTGATGGAAAACACAATACTGATGATTCCTATTATTATATTTGAAACTTAGGCATAATCTCTTGAGTATTGGAAGGAAATGTGTATGAGGACAGAAGCTTATGTTTCAAGATGTGCTTGTGATGAAGAGTATGGGAAGTGGTAGCTAGGGAAGAACATACATGGAAACATTGCTCTCAGAAAAAAAGGGTGTTGATAATTAGAGTGTTTTGTAATATCTCAAATTAAAAAGAGTTGGTTGCATATGGCTTTTAAAAGGGATGGGATATTATGAAACTTTGAAGAATTTAGTCAAGATTGGATTCAAGATAAAGCTATTGAGGTTGCCTAGGAGAATCACAAGCCTATCTATTGTTTTGAAGGAAGTTGTTCCAATTTAGGAAAACAAACAGATGCAACTTTAAGAAGAACAATCAGCTCTTGGAATGTTGGGAATTGAGATTCTATGGACCTCTATGAGAAACTTTGAAAGGGAAGTCTTAATGTAAGGCAGCCGGAGGTATTTATGCAGCTTCTGATTGGTGATTATTCTAGAATAACTTGGGTTACTTTTCTTAGGGAGAAAGCTCAAGCTCTAGATAGATTCAAGGTGTTCAAGGCTATGGTAGAGAATGAAGTGAACCTGAAAATAAAATGTTTAAGGTATGACAGAGGTGGAGAATTCACCTCCAATGAGTTTAATATGTTTTGTAAAGAGCATGGTATAAAGAGGATTTTTCTGCTCCTAGAACTCCTCAGTAGAATGGAGTTGTTGAGAGGAAAAACTAGACTATTCAAGAGGTTGCAAAGACTATGATGAAAGAGTAAAATGTACCTGAGGTATACTAGAGAGAAGCAATTCACACTGTTGTTTATATTCTTAACAAATTTCAAATCAAAGGTAACAACACAAAGACTCCTTATGAACTATGGCATGGCAAAATTCCTATTGTTAAGTACTTTAAGGTGTTTGGAAGCAAATTTTATATTAAAAGAGATAATGAGAACCTAGGAAAGTTTGATGCTAGATGTGATGAAGGTATTTTACTTGGATACTCACTAATAGAAAAGCTTATAGATGCTTTAATAAAAGATTGAGGAAGATTGTTGAAAGTGCAAATGTAAAAGTTGATGAAGATATGCATAGATCAGTTGAAATAAGTGAAGTTGAACCAGATGAACCTATTTGCGGACAAATACAAGAAGAGAATAAGGAAGAAGAAGAACAGTTTGAAGAAGAAGAAGCTCCAGAACCTACTCCTAAGACTCCAAAATATGTATAGAAAAATCATCCTGAAGAACAGATAATTGGAGACAAAAGTGAAGGTGTAAAGACAAGAAGCAAAGTGGTAGCAGCTAAGGTAAATTTGTGTTTACCTTCCAAGATAGAACCTAAAATAGTGTGTGAAGCATGCAAAGATGAAAATTGGGTTAGAGCAATGAAAGAGGAATTACAACAGATAGAGAAAAATCAGACATGGGAATTTGTTCCTAGACCAAAAAATAAGAATGTAATTGGTACAAAATGGGTGTTCAGGAATAAGTTGAATGAGAATGGTGAAGTGATAAGAAACAAAGAAAGGCTTGTGTGCAAAGTTTATTCACAGGTTGAACAAATAGACTTTGAGGATACATTTTCCCCAGTGGCAAGAATGGAGGCTATTCGGATGTTTTTGTCATTTTTTGCTCACAAAGATTTCAAGGTATACCAGATGGATGTTAATTTTGCATTCTTGAATGGAGAATTGGAAGAAGAGGTGTACATGGAACAATTGGAGGGATTTTAGTTATCAGATCAACTAGACATGGTTTGTAAGTTGAAAAAGGCATTGTATGGACTTAAACAGGCTCCCAGAGCATGGTATGCAAGGTTGGACAGGTATTTGACTCAGCAAAGGCTCCACAGACAGTAATCTCTATTTCAAGGTTGAAGGAAACAAAATATTGATAGTGGTTGTGTATGTTGATGACATTATTTTTGGGAAATATGAAATTGTGTAGTAGAAATTTGCAAAGGAGATGCAAAAAGAGTTCAAAATGTCTATGATTGGTGAGTTGAATTTCTTTCTTGGACTTCAAGTGAATCAAACTGATAAAGGCATATTCATTTCACAATCAAAGTATGTTAAATAATTGTTGAAGAAGTTTGGAATGGATGGAATCCAAACAGTCTATACCCATGGTGGTGGATACAAATAAATAAGGATGATGAATTATCCTAAAAGTTGATCCAGTATATATGAATTCTGTTGATTGGTGGACTGTTATATCTTACTGCTACTAGACTGGATATCATGCATGCAGTATGTTTGGTTTCCATATTTCAAGCAGAACCCAAAGAAACACATGTTACAACTATGAAAAGGATATTTAGATATCTAAAAGGCACTCCAGATTATGGCTTGTGGTATCCTAAGAATATTGATTTCACTTTGAGTGCTTACACTAATGCATATTGGGTTGGTTGTGTAGATGACCGGAAAAGTACAAGTCGTGGTGCATTCTTTCTTGGATGCAGATTGGTTTCATGGCTAAGCAAGAAACTGGATTCAATTTCTTTATCCATTGTAGAGGTTGAGTACATAGTAGCAACATCTTGTTGCACATAGGTATTATGGATGAAGCAAACATTGAAGGATATAGGAGTGAAG
Source organism: Sequoia sempervirens (assembly GCA_007258455.2). Classification (NCBI taxonomy): domain Eukaryota; kingdom Viridiplantae; phylum Streptophyta; class Pinopsida; order Cupressales; family Cupressaceae; genus Sequoia; species Sequoia sempervirens. Next base: position 10,700 of record VDFB02374849.1, on the reverse strand, counting down.
TGTGATGAGCCTATCCCTATCTTCTGTGATAATACAAGTGTAATAAATATTTCAAAGAATCTGGTAATGCATTCAAGGACAAAGTGTATATCTATCAGATATCATTTCTTAAGAGAGAAGGTATTGGAGAATGAAGGCAGGCTGGAATATGTGCCTACAAAGGATTAGATTGTTGATATATTTACTAAGGCTCTTCCGAATGATACTTTTGAGTATCTCAGGGAGAAGTTGGGGGTTATTGCCCCTCCTTCTTTGATCTAGGTGCACATGGAGGTGCATCAGTCCAGTGGATCTACATATTCATCATTTTTCTAGACTGATGACTGGGGCCTACTCCTCAGGGGGAGTAGGAAGTATCATTGTTGCAGTATGAGATGTGGGTTGTCATGGGTTCCTTCCTAAGGGGGAGTGATCAAAACTATGTAGTAACCTTTTTTCTTTTTTCTATTAGTCTCAAAGAAATGAGGAGAATAGGTATTTATATAAATGACAAAAGTACTTATGAATGAGTATAAGTGGTGTTATGATAATGGCCTTTCTGATGTCAACCTGATTATGGATTTTTCTGAGAACAAGTGATTCTGGGTTTTAATCTATGAGACCGAGGATCTTTGTTGGGATGTTGAACACGTTAGGTTGTCTTTATATGTTCTGGTGTGTTGATATGATGGGTTCCAGTGTGCGGAAATTAATAAATAGGTGAGTTGGGTTTGTGTATGGATTAGAGATGTGTGCTTTTGGGTAAACCTTGTTCTTCTATGTTGTCCTGTATGCAGTTTGGAGGTAACATTGTTTAGGCATCCTTGGTGATATATCTGGAATTATAGCTTTGGTTAGATGGAGTGAAGTTAGGGTTCACTGGTTGTGAATTGATTGGTAGGTTGTTTGTCTGGGTGAAGGAATGTATCACTCATGGAGTCCTTCGTTAACTTGTACGGTCTTTTGGATCTGGAGGAAGGCTTGTAATGATGTTATCTGTGTTCTATCAAAGGTGTTCATGGTTTGGTGCTCCAAAAATTTAGTTTCTGAGTAGTGTGTGTTTGTACAGTCTGGATAAACTAATGGAAAGTGTTTAGTGTATGAAGGTTGTTGCAGTAGCTGCAGAGAATCTGAAGGCATCTAAGATGTCTTCCTGTGCATGGTGAAGCGTGTTATGGGTTCCGCATATTATCTTCTCATTGTGAAAGTGTGTACTTCAAAGTTCATTGGTGTTTTCATTAGGTTTGGCCGACCTGGTGTTTACACATCATACAAAGGATAAGTATCAATTAAGGAAGCATGTGATTGATCCAAGATGTTGTTTTGGGTCCTGGTTAAGTATTGGTTTGGTTTGCTCTCATTCTCTTCCACTGAGGGAATGTTGAGTTGCTGGCCTAATTTGAATTTGTAAATGAAGAGTGTGTAGTCGACCTTGGAGAAAATTTCTAAGGTTGAAGATGGTATAAATATAAGACAAGGTGTTAAGGATTGTATGCCACAAGTGTGAGAAGCAAGATATATGCGAAGATTGTTCAAAAGTGAATTGAGGTAGCTAGAACTTTAATGTGTTAGACTCCTGAAAGCAGTGAGTTGATGGTTTCTGCAATTTTCTAATTAAGGTTGCAGATGTGTGGAAATTGTTGTGGTGGATCTTCTGTTGCATTGAGATAGTGTTCTCTGTGTAACATTCTTCTTTCTATCTTTCTATATCTATAGGTAGTGAGCCTCACTGTTGGAAAGTAAGTCCTATCTAGACAGTGATTCATATCTTGGGCAGTGAGCCCTTTGGCAGTGAGCCTCTTTGTAAACAGTTTTGCAATTATTCTTATATTGTGAGTTAATCCTCACTGTGGTTTTTCCCTTATTGGGTTTTCTACGTAAATCTAGTGTTCCTTGTGTTGATATTTATTTTTGTTATTTTCACTTCATGCTCATACTTAATAACATATTAAAGTGGATGTGGAGTTAATAATTGTTTAAGATTTGTGAATGTGATTGGTGACAACTGATTCACCCCCCCTCTTAGTTGTCTTGTACATTTCAACATAGGTAAATGTTGTATTGTGTTCGTTGAATTATTTTCTATGTGAATGCATCTTATAAGAGTAATTGTTTCTTTCTTTGACCAACTAAATATAAGCATTCTCATTCCTATCTTTGCTTCGTATGGCAATTTATTGTAACCAAGTCACATCTATCTGAATAGATGAAGAGGGCAATTGATAAAAGTCTTTTACTCTCTTTTTGCTTGTGTATTTTTTCCCTGATTGACGAGCATATATATCAATGTCATTGGTAGGAAATAAATTGTTGTGACCATTGGTTTTTCACCTTAAATACCACTCAAGATTTAGCAAGCATATTGATGGTCTGCAAGTAATATCAATTATTTTTCCACAATCTGCAACCTTGGTGATGTTCCTTCCAGCCATCTTACAATTCTCTAGGCGAGTGCTTGTATTGCATCCTTCACAGCTAATGCAAGGTTACTTTTAATCATCTGATTCTAGTAATGTATGCTTCTAGCCTTGAAGGATTGCTATTTTATGCCAATTTTTAATGGTCATGGTTTTGCACAATTATAGGATAGAGCAGATAAGTATAAGAGAAGAAACTAGTTTCATTTACTAATTCACCAATTTCTGTTACTGGAATGACATGAAAATTTTTCCGATAAATGCTTAGCTATAAGATTCAAAGAAATATTTTAGTTTCTTGGAATATGCCCAAAAAAAATCATTGACACTTGTTAATAACTACCTATATATTTTTCCTTGTTTGGGAAAAAGAGGTGAGAGCACACTTTCCTTGGTAGTATTTTCCTTAGTTATACACTAGTCTTACTCATTGCTTTAAATTTTCTATTTAATTAGTTATGTGTATTTTAGGGAGAAGGCTTACACAATTCATGATAAATTAGTAAATTTTCCAATACATAGTTGGCATCGATCATATGTAATTCATCTCAAGGAAAGTTTGTCGGTCTGTTTGTAAATATACCAAAAATTATTAGATCCTTTTAAATTAGCATATTATTTATTTTTCTTCTAACATTAGTTTACAACAATAACACATTTATTAGTTTTTCATGTAAGAATGTTTCCCGACTAAATTTCCATTCTTAACTCTTAGGAAATTTTCCCAAATAGATTTTGAATTAGATGTATCTCTTAGCACCTTATAGAATTTTTTGGCCTAACTCTATTATTTTTACTACATCTTCAAACATTTTATTTTTAATTTGTAAATTTAACTTACTCTTTTAATTTGTAAATTTGGAGCATAACTCGGCTCAGGATGATAAGTGAAATGAATGGGTCCCATATAGTGCTTTGTGGCCCCCTTTATTATATGTTATCATAGTAACCTTGGCCCTTACAAGTTCGCAGTTGAAATTTGAGCTCCTAGGTTTCCTTGTGGTCTTTATATTCAAAACTAATTTAAATTTAAAATTAAATAGTCTGATTTGTCTTTTTCTAACTATCAATCAACAGTAGTAATTATACTAATTTCACTCTTTTAGAATTCTTTCCACTTGCTATCATTTCCAAACTGCAGTACAATGTCATAAAATCACTAAATTGAAGGTTTGTGCTATCACATTGGAAAAAAGGATAATATCAAGATACTATGTGGATTTCATGTTATTGCTTCCATTTTTATAAGAGAAGCATCATGAATTGGTAATTTGGATTGGACTAATTTAGTGCTTAGGTTTCTCATGGGCTATATTATTTAAACATGGTTGTCTATCTGTCGGATTCGCCGAGCTTTAAAATGTGATATTGATCATGTTATTTTGGAGGGAAGACTCTAATTAATGGAGCCCAATTATGGATGCATAGATATTTGAAACAATGCAAAATATATCTTTTTTAAATGGATTGGCCGAAAATATACCTGAACTTCTCTCCATGCATCTCAAAATATTCATAATTGCCTTTGGTTGCTATAATGATGTTTTTCAAATGTCTCTTGAAATGGTTTATTATAGAAGATGTCATTTCTTTTGTATTTATTTTAATTTATAGTGTTTTAGATTTAATCTTTACGTGTGGAGATTCATTAGCATACCATTGCTCAATATATGGAAGTCGAGTATTATTGATATTCCACAACACCATGAGTATGATACTCATTAAAATTATTTCTTCTTTAGTTTCTCCTTTGAATTTAATTAATGTCCTCATATCACTAATGACTAATTGTTAAATAATTCATTGTTCAATTGTTGCAACGATGACTTAAAGATTTACTTCTATATCCATATCATTGGTTTATCTTTGATTGTTTGATTTTATTAAATATCACTGGTTTAAAATTATTTGGTTAATTTTATTAGTCAAATTTTGTGAGGGAATTACAATACCATAGGGGCATCATCTTCCAATCCACTTGGCATAAAAACCTCAACCAAAAGACCAAAAATTGTCATCAATAAGACTCCCAAAACAAATTCCATACCAAATATGGGGGCCTCTCAACATACAATTGTATCACAACAAGGGCCTACTCCTCATACACATGCGCAAAACAATACTCAGGGCTCTGTTCCACAAAACACACAACATGGCAACCAAGGATCCTACACACAACATAGTAACCAAGGACCCTTCCCACAATATGGCAACCAAAATCCACATGGTCACACCTTTTCATGGCATACACAATCCAATCCTACCCATTATACTCATATTCCAAATTAAAACATTCATAACCAAATATCATCTTACACACATATACAAAACCAAAATACGTCATATACACACATACCCAATCAAAACCCATCCCATAATATTGGATTCCAAAATACCAATATAAACTCTCAAAATACACAAGACCCATCATTGACTCAAGTGGATGTTCTACAAACTCAAATGCTTTCCCTACAACAAAAAATTGAGAACATGCAAGTGTCTAACAAGAAGACTTACTCCACAAAAGACTTATGTCCCTATCCATTTGACAAGAGTCTATACATGCCACCCTTCCCACATGGCTACATTATGCCTAACTTACCTTAGTATAGAGGGAAAGGCAATCCTATTGAACACATAAGAGAGTTTTCCACAACTTGCATAGACATTGCATACAAACCTACATACCTAATGAGACTATTCCTGTGAAGTCTAATAGGCATAGCACTTGAGTGGTTTGCACACCTACCAACTGGCATAAGAACATGGGGAGACCTAGCAGAATTTTTTTTAACACTTTGTGTAACATTGACAAAAAAATAACTATTGCCACCCTATGTCATACCACACAAGAAGATGGTGAAAACTTTGTAACCTTCTTCCAATGATGGAGGGGTTTGGCTAGTTGATGTCTCATCAAAATACCTGAGAAACAAAAAAATTTCATGTTTATTGAAAACCTCAACTCAAACTTAAGACATGTGTTACGAATGCAATGTTTGACTTCATTTGCGGACCTAGTGGAGAAAGGAATTATCCTTGAAAAGTTCCTAATTGACAAGGGAGAAATCAAGACTTCAAACAAAAATACGACCACCCAAAACACATCAAATGACAAAAGCAAGTATTGGGCTCATAACAAGAATGTGACTAATAATGGAGTCGTTGATGCCAATATAGTATATACAGGCCCTACTATTACACTTAGAGAACCCAATGCATCCAGAAACACACCAAGAACTCCTGATCAAACTGCAAACATTGTCCAAAGCACACAAGAGCAAAGAGGCCAAAGGAAGTTCCCTACCAGACGTAAATACACTCCTCTTGGGGAGCTAATCGAATTGGTCTTCAAACAACTTTTACAACATAACACCATAAAACTTCCTGAAGGAAAACTATATGACCCAGGATAATTCAAACCATCATGGTGGGACAACAATGCCTTATGTGATTATCACTAAGCTAAAAGACATTCTACCTCATAATGCCAACAACTAAAGAATATCATCCAAGACCTTGTTGGAAAAAACACTATCAAATTCAATGGATAGCAACAAAAATCATCTAATAGCGACTATAAAGTCTTCACAAATCCTTTACATGACCATGGAAAAGGAAAGGCCTCCAGTTCGAGTAATAAGACGAAAAATAATTCAGCCAATTACACCAATGCCAAATTTGACTATACCACCATAGTACATGTGCCAATGATTACGTCAATACCATTACCATAAAGAAGCCACTGGAATGTGTTGTTAATACTCATTGAACTAAGGTAAAAATCCAAGGCCCTCCTTGAAAACAACAACAGCCACCAAAGTCCCAATACAATTTACTTGACTATTTGGGGAAGGCACCAGCGCAGATCTCTGTCCTAGAGTTATTACATATCTCACCTAACCATCGATCTATTCTTGACAAGGCCTTGAAGATACTACTATTCCCATTGACCTTGATGTCAATCATTTCTAGGAGATGGTGGGTTACTTGGATAACTCTAATCATGTCACCTTTTTCGATCAAGACTATTCCACTCAAAATACAAACCATAACAATCCTTTACATCTTGAAGTCCTCATCCATAAACACAAAGTCAGACAAGTCTTAGTAGATGGTGGAGCAAGGTTGAATATTTGTACCCTTAAATTGGTTAAGATATTAGTCTTTTCATAAGCATGTGTAGACACAACTAAAAGCATTGTTATCAAGGCATATGACAATGAAGAACACTCTTCTAAAGGAGTTATCACACTACCCATTAGAGTTGGACCCACAGTTATGGACACTACATTTCAAGTCTTGGACCTTGACCCCCCATGCAACCTCCTCCTAGGCCGACCATGGATCCATGCCATGAATTTTTTACCATCTACATACCATCAATGCCTTAAGTTTCCTCACGAGGGCACCGAAATCACAATCCTTGGTGATCCCGACCCTTTCCAATATTGTAGTAATCTAAATGGGACTACTCAATTCCAAGTATCGATCAACTAAGAAGCCACATCATCTTGCTACATTGATCCATCTTCATTGACCAAGTCATCCACTTCATTTACCACACCATCAAACCCCAAGGTCCAATTCCATGACATAGGGTGTGGAGAATATCGTATGGATAATTTACCGGAAAATGGTAATGCTAATGTTGCTAAGAAATTTCAAGCTTCTAACAATGATGTCAAGACAGCTTCAGAAGGAATGCAAACAGATGTCCATGCTTGGATCAAAACCTTTTGGGATCCTCATGATACATCTGATTTTTTTATAGTCGCCTTTGCTCAATATTTTCATGTCCATGAAAACCCCATGTTTGATCAGGATATTTATGATAACCCACTCTTCAATCAAGATCCTACCAAGGATATCCAACCATCCTCCTTCCATCCCACCTGTCCTAGGTTAGGGTATGTTTGTTGGAAAGAGACACTGCACATGTTTTTTGGTGTTGTCATTGATGGAAACCCTTGTCAACTAGTCAATCCGCACATTGCAATTTTCTCATACTGGCAGACAGATTGAAGATCAGTGATTATTTGTTTAGTTAGAACAGAGCATCCCGTAATTTTGTGTTCTTCAATTCATATGCAGATTTTCTATTATTATTTTATGATGTGGATCTCAGGGAGTATTGTTCGATGGATAATATGTGTTATCTATAAATCTTGGTGCGTCGTATCAATTTGGGTGGAAGTTAGAAGGTCCAATGAACTAATTTTCTATTCATCAGTATTTGGAGGCTGACTTGGGGAATATAATGTGTCATGGATATTTGAGTTATAGTTTAAGTATTTTTGTGTTTGAAAATTTTGGTTTGGGTCCTCACTAAGTTGTGGCTGACTCTTGTGAATATGCATTGAATATTATGGAATATTTGAGCCGATTTTTTGTGAATATTTCTTATTTTGTTGAAGCTGACATATAGTGATTGAATTCTTGGTGGCAGATATATATAAGTGACCGATTATATCATTTTGGTGTGTGTTCGATGTGAGTTGATGTATGTTGCAAATCAGAAGGTCAGTAGAGTGATTATGCACAATTTCACTTTTGCATTAAGGATTTTTGGTACAAATTGAAGCAAAACAAAGCAGAAGGGAAAAATCAGTTAGAAGGTCCAAAATTTAATTGTTGAGCCTAACCGAAACTGTAATTAGGCATTTGTAGATGCTACTTTATCAGTTCAACTCTTTGGAAGTATTCTAAACTTTTGTAAGGCAGTAAGCTTTCAGTTTTTGAGCAATGAGCTCTAGGTAGTGTGCCTGAATGCAAGTGCATTCTCATTTTGTAATCTTTTATTTTGAGTATACTAAGAACAATATTGTGGATTAACCTCCACCATGGTTTTTCTCCTAACAAGGTTTCCACGTAAAAGAAATATTGTGTTATGGTTTTGTGGTTATTTTTATTATGTACATGCATCTTTATTTTGGTTGAATGTTATCAGCACTTTAAGAATTAGATTAATAAAGTTAAAATTTGCACAACACTGATTCACCCCCCCTCTCAATGTTGCTTGATTCCAACAATTGGTATCAGAGCTCAGTTCCTCAAAAGAATTTTAAAAGCTTGGGGAAGATCTTGGAAAGTGTTTCAATGGATTCAAGCAGTCTTCAATAAAAACTTATGGTGGCCCTAAATGATCTTGATTAGGAAAAATTTGAAGTCCAAGAATTACAAGCAAATCTTATGAATGTTGAGAGATTCATTGAAATAAAAAATCAACAATTCCAAAGAGAAGAGAAGTGAACTCTATGATCAGATCAAGCAGGAAGATAGTAAATGCATTATAGATGAACAATTGAGTCCAACCCTAAAGGAAAAGACAGAAGAATGTGAAAAGATTTCCAGGGATAATGTAGTTCAAAAGCATGAGATGAAATCTATTATGATGAGGATGACTAAGGAAATTGAAGACAGAAAGAAAAATGAAGAAAAGCTTGCCCAATCCCTGAAGGAGAAATCTAAAGAATGCAATTGAATTACTAATGGATTCATTCAGTTGGAACTTGAGTTAGAACAATAAAAACACAATGAGGAAGAGCTTGAAAAGAACATTATTGATCTCAGAGATGAACTTGCTACAACAAATAAATTCAAGGAGAAGTTCAAGATTAGCTACTGACTTGATGGTGATTAAAGAGACAAGGGGCTGATGGTGACAATGAGGTCTTTGGATATGTGAAGGAGAAAGTTCTAGATAGGGATATAGGAAATCTGGAAGAAACAAAGGAGGTTGGGAGACAAATGGATGAACAAGCTTACTACACTAGAGGTATCTAATTAGCCCTTTAATGCTTAAGGAGGATTTATTAGTATACATTATGTTTGCAATAAATTTGGTCATATGGTGGCTCAATGTAGAAGTAGAATGAATTCAAATGGTCCATCATTCTCTGGTCAATGCTTTAATTGTAACAAGTATGGTCATAAGTCAAATGAATGCAGAAATGTGATGAACAACTTTTATAGGAATGTTAGATGTTATACATGCAATAGATTTGGCCATATTGCTAACCAGTGCAAATCAAGAGGAAGAAAGTGGAACAATTGGTTTGGAAAAATAAATGTGGTGTGCTACAATTGGAACAAAACTGGTCATATTGCTAGATTCTACAAAAGAGGTCTAGTAAATCATAGAAGAAACATGCAGAATGATGAAAAAGGAAAAGGGATAGTTACTACAAATCAGATCAAGAAGCAGGTGAAGAATACATGGGTAAAGAAGAGTCCCTTTGTTGCAAGAAATGAGCTAGCACCAAAATCAGCTTCTAGTAATTCCTCTGGGAATTAGGTTAAGGCCTCTAGCCTAGGGGGAACTATCAAGAAAATATTTCAAACCCCCTATAGGAAATCGACACCGGGATGTGGATGAGTTCAGCATTTGCATTGATGATCTACAAATTCTATTGATCAATTGGAGAGAGTATTTATGTAGAATTGAAGGTCCGTATAAGAGTTATATTTTACAGAGTATGGAAATAGGGTATCTAGATGAGTTAGGGAAAAAGCATTTATTTCATCAAAAAGGTTAGGTGTGTGATTGATAAAAGTTTATTTCTACCCTTCATTTGTCACTTTGCATTTTGAGAAGAAGAAGTTTGAAGAGCTCTGAAGAAAACTTTGGCAAAATTTGGAGAGAATTAAAGCGTGAAGGCGATTCGAAGTTCAAACCCTAATCCGGCTAAAAGGTATTTTTTGGGAAAACTTGTAAACCTGTGAATTTGTGAAAATGGCTACTCCATTGGTAGTTGAAGTCAAGGATAGACCCCATCCAAAGTTCAAGTGGCATCCTTTCAAGTTTGTTGAGACTAAGCCATTAGGTGCATTTTTGTATGTTTCGTACAGTGTTTTGCACATTGAAGATATTAGGGCATACATTCATGAGAAATATTAAAGAGTTAGGAAGCTTGCAGTTGCTAAATTTGTATTCCAAACACATTGTTGGAAAGGATTTTTGTGTTAAGCCTGAATTCAAAACCCTAGAGGAAAATAAATTCATGCAGATCATGAAGTTTCCCATGTTTGATGAAAACAAATGAGCCTGGTACATCTGAAGTCGAGTTCATGCTGAATTCATGTGGTTGAATCAACCCTTCAAGATTACAAAAGAGGATATAAGTGTTGTTACAGGTTTAAATTCCTTTGGTGGATTGTCGATTTTGAAGTCTGTGAAAAATAAAACAGTCACTGATGCAACTAGTTTTGTATTTGATAGAAGAGCAATGACGATTGATAACATCATTGATGTGGGTGTGAAATTTTCCTTGATGGTCATTGGTTATAAGATATATCACTCCA
>VDFB02374848.1:0-26379 GCA_007258455.2 Sequoia sempervirens | reverse complement strand
TCACAATGTAGTCTACAAAAGGCTAGAGTGGCAAGGGAAGACCAAAGAATTCAACTTAGATTGAGACTTGAAGAGAGAGCTCCTTAGAGACAACCAAGTCTCAAGACAATGAGCAAAAAAAGAAAGGAGGACCAAATGCTCTAGAGTTCATACTAAAAAATGACCTTAGTGAACTTGGCATTAACAAAAGAAAAGAGGAAAAAAAAAAAACATTTAGTAAGATTTTGAATGGTCTCTACGTGGACCATGTAGATTTGACACAACTTTGGAGCATGCTTTCAAAAAGAATTGTTCTCACAAAATACTCAACAAGGGTATAGTTTTCAATTCACTTGCAGACATTCTCAAAATAACGAGCAAGAAAAATAACAAGCAAAGAAATCACCTCGTGAACCACCTTCGATGTAAACTTGCTAGGCATTTGAGAGCCATTTTCCTAAGTGTAAAAGCTAGCAACCCCAACATCAAATGTGAGGCCACAATGGATGAAAATCGTTCAAGGAGAAAAAAAAATGCCTAAAAGAGAGGGAACTAAGAAAACTCGCAACAAATGCAAAGATCTCCTACTCCAAAGAACAGTAAAATGCAAGGATGACAAGGACAATAGAGCAACATAAGCAAGAATAGATAAACCAAGTCAACCCAAAACCTTGATAGCTCACAATTTATCTTTTCGTGATCATGTTCTAGCTAAAACAATTGACAATGTGAAATTAAAACTACATTAAAAGAAGAAAACACAATACATTAGCCTCTTAGTAAAAAATTACTTGACAATCATAGATGAACGTCAAATCTAAAACCCGCAAGAGACCGAATTCCAACCCCAAAACTATTGGACCCTCTCCCCTACTTTACTTCAACGTCATGCAAGTCAATAGCAATTTTACATCTCGTCCATACCAAAAAGTGACAAACTTTTTATTGACCAAAATTTACTTTGAACCGCAAACATAAACCATCGAAGCGCAAACATAAACAGTTGACACCTATCAATTAAACTACCTACAATGGACAGAACTTGGGCCCCACCGAGTTGGTGAGGGCGAATGGAGCGAAGGTTCCCGTGTGGAAGGCGGGGGACCAGAGCAGGCAATGAATAAAATAAGCGCAGTCACGCTTTTGATCACCTTCACATTCATTTGCACAGTGACCACCACTCACTGCCTTTTCAGCCTTGAGATAGAACGTCAAATGAAACGGGATTCTCATTTCCTGTTGCTGATTCATATGCAGACTTCACATGATGTAAGTGATCTTGTTGTGGAGCGTAAGCGGCCCCCCTGTGACTCGAGACGGGGACGTCACAGAACAAGAGATCCCTGTTGGGTGTCTGGTCAATTTTCCGTTCGGGAACTTACGACCACTTCTCTTTCCAGCCCATGCAAGCAGTCCATTTTCGGATAAAGGAGGACTAATTGAAAGCGACGTGCCACCAAAGGGATAATATTATTTGCCAAGGAGTTTTGTTTAATGGCAAATATGATGGTTTCTTCACTTTAAGATAAAACCTTCTTGAATGACGAGGAATGCCATGAACAAACTCTTCCCCCCACATTCAAGTCAAAAAGGTTTGGATGTACTTAGTGTCAACGACTTGAGATGAGACAATTGATGAACTAGTTGGATTTTGGAATTATTTGCATTGAGATTGATGTCTAGGTTAAGTTATGTTTTTGATGAAATTGATTATTGTTTTGTCTTGAGTTAGTACTTTGATTTTTTTCATTGGTTAATTGGAGATAAATGTCATTTTTGGAACTTTTTCAAGTGTTTGCATTGATACCAATTATTTTTTCAATAAAGTTTTTGAAGTGTCTATTGTCTATGTCTATATCTATATCGATTGAATGGCTATCTAATGTTGCAACAAACAACAAACACATAACCATATAAGCATGAAAATGACTTGTAATTGCATTTACAAAAAAAGTATACACATGTGCTTTCTTGATTGAAAACTTTGGCGCTGTTGTTTCATGAGGTAAAAGGGTGTGAGAGGTGTTACCATATGGGGGTCAAATTAGGACCTATTTAATGGGTGTTTCCAAATACATGATTAGATGGTTAGGTAACAAAATTGATTTATATGTTTGTATGTATGTTCTTTTATTTAATTTATTTTGTTTTATTTTCACTTAATTTTTTAACAAGATTATATGCAGTTATTTGTGGTATTTTTTTTAATGAACAAAGTTGTCTTCAAAGAAAATAAGAGAACATAACAATATTTCATAGTAATAATTGATTTAATGTGAAAAATAATATAATTGAAGGTTTGAAGTATAATTATTCATTCAAGATCAACAACCGACAAAAACACTTGTTATTTAATAATGGACACGGTGAAGTCCACAGTAGGCTTGAAATATATTATTTACATGTCTCGATACATGGTCTATATATAGTGGAATGTGTTCCTACTAATTTTTCCCTAGTCATGTAAGGTAGTGTAAGTAGCTTGCATGGTTATAATGAAATGAGATGCTTCGTTATCTCTTCCTAATCAACTAGAAAGTGAGCAATCTAATCTTGTATCTTGTTTAATTGTTCTACTAGTTATTAATCAGTTTTCAAAGCATCATGAATAAGATTTGATGGTGTGCCAACTTAGAATGGATATTAGTATAAAGCACTTGAACAATATTTTTTAAAGGAGGTTATAACCTATTAAAGACTACAATACCTCTTTCCTTTAAAACATTATTAATAACTATTTATCTTATAGATTCAAATATAACAATATCGATAGTTCTAATTGAAAACAAAGAAAGTTTCCAACTAAGTGGGTAAACAAAAACAATTAAAATGTCCATGAAAATAATTTTATAATGAAGGTAGACCAACTCATAATCTTATAAAATATGTTTTTATACCCAAACAGCTTACAGACTAGGTAACCAAAGTGTTGAACTTGTATAAATATTATACATGAAAGAAAATTTATAGAAAGAGAAATGTGCAAAGAAGTATTCAAAATCCATAATGCAAAAGAATATATAAACATACCATCAATATTACACTAGGGATAACTTTAAGAACCCCCTCAAATAGGGTGTGTAAAAACACGGTCTTGTATAATTTCGGAAAAAAAAAAAAAAAAAATTATTGGCAATTTTTTTTATTTTTCGAGAAAAAATATAAATTCAATTGGTGAATCTTTTGTAATCACTAGAAGTTTGTAGAAAATCTTGATGAATTATTATTTTTTTAACACCAATAAAATATTTCATTGGCGATTAAAACATGTTTTCAAACTAATAAAATATTTTCATTGGCGAATTAAATCTATTTTCAAAACAATTAAAAAAATTCATTGGCAAATTAAACTTGTTTTCAAATCAAGCAAATATTTATGTTGACGATTTAAACATGTTTTCAAACCCAGAAAAAAATTATGTTAGCAAATAAAACATGTACTTTCACCAATAAAATATTTTCATTGGTGAATTAAACCTGTTTTCAAACCAATAAAATATTTTCATTGGTGAATTAAACCTGTTTTCAAACCAATAAAATATTTTCATTGGTGAATTAAACCTATTTTTAAACCAATGAAATATTTTTTGGCAAATTAAACTAGTGTGCCAATAAAAATCATAGTGTGGGTGGCGAAAATATCAAATGCTATATATTGTTCTATTCTGAAACAAATTTTCCACACCCAAATTCCTACAAAAAGTCTCTAGAATGGAGACGAGTGTCAACCTATTATGAGTTCTAATCAAAAGTGAGCGAAATTTATTGTCGCTTGTTCGTGGATATTTATTATTTAATAAGGTACAACGAGCCACTTAATTCTCTTAATCTTTTTAATGCTTCGAAGTACTATGTTTGAAGCCATATGTCAATGCAACTTAATGTCTACAAGTTATATTATTTAATAAGTTGATATAACATTAATACTCAAAAGGAAATGTCTGAAGTGCTAGACTTGCGAATTCAAACCTCTGAAATCACCCTAGAACCATTAGATTTATAAAGATCAATGGTTGACCTTTTATTTAGGTGTTTTATAACTTATTAGATCACTTAAAGTCATTACTTAGCTTTTACGAAATAATATTGCCATTTGTCACATCAACATATGTGTCGTGTGGTGAATTAAATGCTCAAGTATTGAATATTGATGTCTTCGTTCTATATATACTTCACTAACTTGATGTTCTTCATATCATTTATAACATATTTACTTTCTCTCTTCTCTATTCACAATTTCACTGTGATATTATGGAGTTTTCGTGGTGTGTCATGCTACCCAAATGTTTCTGGGACAAAAGAAGCAACAATGCATACAATAGACAAAAGTTGGGTAGGGTATTCACTATTCCTTGTGTGCCTATTGAGGAGGCTACAAGAACAATTTTGGGTGGAGAATGGCTTCAAAACAACCCCCATGCTCTATTTGAGGTAGCTTCTACTTTATTGTCCAATTGCATGGATATTTTGTTGGATAAAGAGTTGGTGAAGATGTTGGAAATTTGTTATTTTTAGCCTTTCATTTACTCTCTTCATTGGATTTGGCACTTGACCATTATAATTTTGAATTCAGGCTAGCCCCTACTGGTGAAATATTTTCCAAATTTGAACTGGCTTCTTCTACAGTGCAAGCTCTTACCCTGGTTGTTATGAGGTGTGGTCTGGTTTGTGATATGGCAAATGAATCATTGTTGAGTTTGGAGTTTTGGAGGAAATATTTGGGTGATGCCCTTTTCATCTCTGCTCTTACTTTGTTCAATTCAATTCACCTCCTACTCAAACACCCAGTTTAGGCCCTTCATGGGCCATCATGATGCTGCACCACCAATCTCCTCTGTGAATGGTAATGAAACTTTTGTACTTCAAAATTATCTTTTTCGTATTTAATATATATACAATGGTTTTGTCGCGTTGAGCATTCAAAATGCAATAATTGATTTTTTAAGACTAAAAAGACATTTATAATTTTTGTATGATTCATTTGCTTACTTCTTTGACATATATGTTTAATAATAGTCTTAATTTTCAAGAAACTAGTATGTGAATAAAAATCATAGTATACTCCACAAAAATATTATTATTTAATAAGTTAATATAACGCTAATATACTAAGAAAATTTAAATTAATGTACAAAAATATTTCATCATACGATGAACGAATTTTCCACACCCAAATTCCTGCGTAAAGTCTCTGGAATGAATACAAGTTTCAAGTTCAACATATTTATAAATTTTGATCAAAAGTGAGTGAAATTTATTGTAACTTGTTAGTGGAAATTGATAATGATTACGCTACAAAAAGCCATTTAATTCTCTATCTTTTTTCAATGCTTTGAAGTAATTTTCTTGAAGACAAATTTCAATCTAAAAAATATTTGCAATGGCTCTCCCATGTGATGAGGAAGTGCAAATGCAATAATTGGCTATTTGGCTCACTTTTTCAATTAAATTCAATTATTCTTCTAACAAAATTAAAATTAAAACATGTAAAACGAGGTAAGATAATGAGATGAAGATCCTTGATCATATTAGGCAAAATATTTTGTACTTAAATTTTTTAACTATTGGCTCTTGCTTCAACATAATGGGATGTAGAACCAAGGTCCAAAATTTTGTATAAATTCAGCTAGAATTACTAATGAAGTAACAAGTTCATCATAAACTTGGTTAGAGCTCTGGTTCAAAAATCGTTATGGAATTTGATACACCAATTTATCTAACCAATCCTCAATGAAAATTAGTCTACCTAGGAGTAATTACTAGCTAAAGACTTACACAAATTTTCAAGTTACACAGCAGATGGACTATAGTCTTTATCAAGATGGTGTTGGGATTCAAATTTGTAGAAGTTGTAGATAGATATCGGGTGAACATGGATATTTCTTCATGGTTCATGGCTTCTTTACTAGACATTAGAGTTTTGCACATTGATGTGTTGTTCCTGGTGAGTTTGATGGTTTGATATGATTATCTAGGAGGCCTAGGGGATATTTTGGATGTTGTACACATTGGAGTGGGAATTCTTGCACCAAGGGATATTCCACACTTTTTAAATGAAGGATTTGTTGTAACCTAGCATCCTTTTGTGTCAAATTTCTACAGTGTCACTTTAATGGGACATCATCAATTGGTCACCGTGGGATATGATTTTCTAAGGAATGAGGTTTTGTCATAATTTTGATAGATGTATGTGAAGAAATTTTTCATAATTTTGATAAATGTATGTGAATATTGCATTCTTCCAAGTTAATAGGATTATGTTACTCAGTAACTTTCTTATGTACATTTTGCAAGCACCTTTATATGTGCTACATTATCAAAGATATAATTTCAACATGTGTATATATTTATATTATTTCTATTAATATTAACTTTATATTATTACATCTTTATTCTATGTTATTTTAATGTAACAATTCAATAGTTATCTTGTTGTTTTCTTTTTATTGATTTTCACAATTTTATGGGATTATTGTTCATTGAAGAAAATATGGTTGTGGAATCGCAAATTAATGCCATATGTACTTTCATGATTTCTAATCTAAAGCAAGTGAATGTTTTGATTTGATAACTTGATATTGAAAATTGTACGGCATACTGTACATGATGATTCCATGATTCTAGTTATCAATCGAAATAAGATTTATGAATAGATTTTATATGCTCACTTAAAAATACTTTTTTGCATGTGCTAAAAATAAATCACTTAAGTGAACCCATGCTTAATAAAGTTCCTCCCACTTATAAAACCTTTTTCGCTAATCCACAAGGTAAAATTCACTAAGGAAGAGGGAAGTTGCGAAAATGGTAGAAAGTATGGCACGTGTTTTCTTTTGATTGATTTCCTCAATTATGTGGGATTATTGTTCATTGAAGAAAATGTGGCTGCAAAACCACAGATTAATGTCATGTACTTTCATGATGTTCTTAATTTAATGTGTCAACTTGGAAAATATTTAAAAGATAAGAAATAATTTCCCTCTTTTGATTTGAAGCGAGTGAAATGTATTGATTTGATAACTTGATATAAAAACTACTTGACGTATTGTGCATGATTTCATGAATCCAATTTGTATAAGAGCGAATTTTCACCCAATGTGCAAATCCCCTTTTTCCCTTTATCCACCTTAGAAGACCAAGTTCAAAGGCTTAATTCCACCTAAGCCTGCTACTTGCATCACACTTGGTGCCTATTTTGAGTGTCGGTGGAGGCGTTTCTGTCGAGGATGCCCGTATGACGCGCAGATGCCCACGTGGCGCATAGACGTCCACGTGGCGCGCTTATGTCCTTGACAGATTCTTGCATCTGGAGCCTGCAGAGGTGTTACACTTCCCATTGGGGGTCAATTTGTAATGCCCTCCTCGGACGACCAACCCGAATATGGTCATTTTCTTCATCTCCCCTTCAAATTCACTCCTTCCATATGCATTTCATCTTCTACCAGCTTCTACCATCTTCTTCCATCTTCTACCATCTTCTACACCTCTCTTCACATCTCTCTTAGAGCTTCTCCACTTCATTCACAAGCTCTTCTCAAGCTTTAAGCAGCTTCTTCACCATCTCTTCAATCTCCAAACACTTTACACTTCACAACAACAACATCAACACTCCACCACTTCAATAGAGCTAGTGTGGAACAAAACACCATTGTAGTAAAGGCTTGAGTTCCTCTCATTTTCTCCCCCATTAGCCTTGAGTGCTCTTTATGGAGGTGGTAAGCTTTCACTCCTCTCCTTTATTACTTGGTTGACTAGCATAACACTATTTTGTAGTGCTTTAGTGTTCTTTACGTCATTTCTATTTTTCTCTCTATCTATCTGGCTATCCGTGGAGGTGGGAACACCAAAACGGGGTCTAACTGAGGCAGGCCCCTATACAACCACCCAACAATTTCTCTCTCCCTCTTGTGTGTAGGTATTGAAGACACTCACGAGCTGGAAGCTTCATCACTCGCACAGTCGTAAGTATTTCATTTCTTCTCCTTATCTTTGTCATTTCTACTTCTTTATTTCAATTCTATCACTTTCTATTATTTCCCTATGTTCTGTGAATTCTTAGCAATCGGATAGAAGCATTGACTTTGTTATTTTCTAAGACATTCTCGTTCTCTAGTCCGTACGAGACGTCAGCACACCTCTAGGACGCCAGCACGCCGCACTGTCTTTCATTTTCTACATTGGTGTCCTTTGGCCAAGAGCTTGTCAATTTTTCTAAAAAATCCCTGTGACCTCTTTCAGATTTTGAAACTCTTGTCATTGTTCCATTGAGGTAGTATAGGGCAGTTCGCCCTGTGAAGCTCTCTGAATGAAGAGAACTCGTGAGTAGAAAATCCCCCTATATTACATTTTGGTGAACCCAATGTGAAGAACAACATTCTTCAAAAAACTAGGGATTTATTTACCCCTAGTTGGTGGGGTCATAACTTTTGACTCAGTGCTCGGAATTCAGAACCGTTCGCACCATTGGAAAGGTCTCCTAGAGAACTAGTTCAATCCTTAAAATACTAGTGCCTTTGGCAATTGTATTTTAGGAATCGATGCAAGTTACAACCTCAAATTCTGCTCCGGAGACCTCTAAAAATGCAATTTACTAGAACATAGAAAATACCAAAAAAATTGTAATGGATTTAATATCTTCCTTTATTAGTTCAGTATCTAGTTTTGTTCAAAATATTAATGATATTTCATTTCATGCATGTGACTGTGACTTGGCTCTACCCATGTCACTTGGTGTCTTTGATCCTTCTCACAAAATTCCTCTTGCTTCGGAGGATATTTTGTTGCAAGAAGATGAAATCATTGATACTTTCCCTAGTATTACTCTACCTTCTATTCATTCCAATGCACTCTCTTTTGGAGATGATGCATTTGTGAATGATGAATTTCCCCTTCATTCCAATGCACTCTCTTCTAGAGATGTTGCATGTATGAATGATGAATCTCTCTACTCCTACTTCTCCTCAAAGGAATGCATGTCTTTCTAATGACTGGGGTTCCTTAGACTTTACAAGTTCCTTTATCCAGGAATATAAGGTCGACCCGATCTGCTTAGACCTTCTGATAACATCATCTGCACCCACTATCGAAGATGCTTACTCTTCTGTATCGCGGGGTAAGGTGAATGTAAATTGTAATGTTCTTGGTGTTCATCCTCCTTCTGAGGAAGACAATCACACTTACGTTAAGGAGGTTGATGTTGGTAGTCTTGTCGGGAAAGATGATGGCGATCCCGTAAAGGAATGTGATCCACGTTGTTGGGACAATGCTCTTTATGAGGATCCCCCTTCTTTTCAAGACCTACAAACACATTATGACCCCATATTTTGGCTTGTCTCTAAGTTTGGTTATGAGCATAAAGGTTGTGGGCGTAACGAACAAGGCATTCAAGTCCCTATAGAATTTGTGCCTCGTAAGTGTAATCTAGGGCTTGGTTGCTCGAATAAACAATCTAAAAGAAGACCATGGTTGAATGGTGACATAAATTCCACTCAACCTCATTCTCATGGATTGATATATCCTCTTTTCTCTTCTATATTCATTCTTTCTTCTTCCTCTTATGAGAAGTCAAACCTTTCTCCACAAGAGAAAGGGTTGCTTCTTGCTCCTCATTCCTTATCTGAGCAAGAGTGTATTTTGTTGCGGCTTCTAAAAGCTCGCTTAATCACTCTTCTTTTTCCTACACATAATAAACTTCATAAACATGATAAAGCAAAACATTCTTTTTGTGCATACCATCGAGTGCTTGGCCATTCCACTAGTGAATGTAAGGCCTTCAAGGATAAAATACAACTTCTCGATTCAGGTGCCATCAAACTCCCATTTGATTAACACACCTACCTTTTCTTCACATGATAAGTGATATCAAGTTTTACCCCTATCCTGGATGCTAAGTGTGGTTCTCCTCCCCTGTATGTTGGGGGAAATGATAACTCATTATGGAGATGTGTGTCATTCTTAAGGGCCCCTCTCTTCACTCTCTCTTTTAATTGAAGCGTCCCTTGAGTGGACCCCTCTTCCTTTTGAAGGGTTCCTGAGGGACCTCTTTGAAAACTTTTCCTCTCGAATGAATTCATCAGCGTCTAACTTGGGGGTCGACCGACTAGACCTATCTCACAACTTGGCATCTAGCTTGGGGGAAACCCGACTAGACCTATTTCACAACTTTTATGTCTAGCTTGGGAGCAGCCTAACTAGACATCGCTTTTCAAATTGTGCATCCCTTGAGTGGACCCCTCTTCTTTTGAAGGGTTCCCAAGGGATCCCTTTGAAATCCTTTCAACTTCACGATTGTCTGCGTGATTGTCTGCTTACTCACTTTGCAGGACTAAGAACCTGTAGAGCTCCTTTACATACTTACTAGGTGATATGGGTTCTCCTCCTCGAGCGGGGTTTGCTTTTATCACCTCTTTTGTGGTGTAGGTTCTACTCCTGAGTGGGTTTTACTTTCACCATGTGCTGTTTGGTGATACGGGTTCTCCTCCTCGAGTGGGGTTTTCTTTTATCACCTCTTTTGTGATACGGGTTCCCCTCCTCGAATGGGGTTTTCTTTTATCACACACTTATTTTTTGGTGCGGATTCTACTCCCAAGCCAGTTTTGCTTTCACCACGCACTTTTATCACTTTTACTTGGAAATAAGGGTTCTCCTCCTCGAGTGGGGTTTGCTTTTATCACCTCTTTTGTGGTGTGGGTTCTACTCCTAAGTGAGTTTTTCTTTCACCACGCACTTTTTTCATCTCTCTCTTATCTCTTGTATATATTGGATCGAAGATCTACATCTTCTTCATCCTGAGTATATGCTCGTTCTTTAGCTTCATAGTTTTGCAGAACTACAAAATCCTCTTTTGACCATGCACTCTCAGGTTTGCTAAATCACGGTCTTCTTCCTCGACGGTTCAGGTATACATTTCTAACCCTACTCTTTCTTGATCTACTTTACCAAGCACTCATCATTGTTAGTGCTCACTAAAGTGGGGGAAAAATGTATAAGAGCGAATTTGCACCCCATGCGCAACTCCCCTTTTTTCCTTTATCCACCTTAGAAGACCAAGTTCAGAGGCTTAATTCCACCTAATCTCATTGCTTGCATCACACTTGGCGCCTATTTTGAGTGTCGGTGGAGGAATTTTTGTCGGGGACACCCACCCGACGTGCAGACGTCTACGAGGCATGCTTACATCCCTGAAAAATTCTCGTGTCTGGAGCCTACAAAGGTGTTACACTTCCCATTGGGGGTCGATTTGTAATGCCCTCCTCGGCAGACCAACCCAAATATGGTCATTTTCTTCATCTCCCCTTCAAATTCACTCCTTCCATATGCATTTCATCTTCTACCAACTTCTACCATCTTCTTCCATCTTCTACCATCTTCTACACCTCTCTTCACATCTCTCTTAGAGGTTCTCCACTTCATTCACAAGCTTCACAAGCTCTTCTCAAGCTCTAAGTAACTTCTTCACCATCTCTTTAGTCTCCAAACACTTTATACTTCACAGCAGCACCATCAACACTCCACCACTTCAATAGAGCAAGTGTGGAACAAAACACTATTGCAGTAGAGGCTTGAGTTCCTCTCATTTTCTCCGCCAGTATCCTTGAGTGCTCTTGGTGGAGGTGGTAATATTTCACTCCTCTCCTCTATTACTTGGTTGAGTAGCATAACACTATTTTGTAGTGCTTTAGTGTTCTTTACTTCATTTGTACTTTTCTCTCTATCTATTTGGTTGTTCGCGGAGGTAGGAACACCAAAATGAGGTCTGACTGAGGCAAGCCCCTATACAACCACCCAACAATTTCTCTCTCCCTCTTGTGTGTAGTTATTGGAGACACTCACGAGTTGAAAGCTTCGTCACTCGCATGGTCATAAGTATTTGCTTTCTTCTCCTTATCTTTTTCATTTCTACTTCTTTATTTCAGGTCTATCACTTTCTATTATTTCCCTATTTTCTATGAGTTCTTAGCAATCGGTTAGAAGCATTCACTTTGTTATTTTCTAAGATATTATCATTGTTTGGTCCATATGAGATTCCAGTGTGCCTTTGGGATGCCAGCGCACCACGCTATCATCTGTTTTCTATGCTAACATCCTTTGGCCGAGAGCTTGTCAGTTTGTCTAGAAAATCTCTATGACTTGCTCTTTCAAATTCTAAAACTCTCACTATTGTTCCATTGAGGTAGTATAGGGAAGTTTTCACTATGAATCTCTCTGAATGAAGAGAAATCGTGAGTAGCATATCCCCTATATTCCACAATTATCAATCAAATTAAGATTTGTAATAGATTTCATATCATTTGTGTGCTTATTGCTTGTCAACTTGATGCACATTTTGTATGTAGCCAGACATCAATCAAAATAACATTATAAGTAGATCTCACACAATTAAATTTGCTTACTTGGTTAGCACAAAAAAATAATTATACCTTGCACAAATCACGAGTAAATATCATAGCTCGTAAATATGGATGGTGAGCTCAATTGAAATCATTCTTAAAATTCCATAAAATGGCTTTACTTTTAAGTGTAATGTTCTAAATTCTGGTAAGAATTTCCATTATGCAAGGTTAATAAGGAATAAGATGATTTTCTGGTATTATTGGGGATACTCTAAATTCTCTTGCCTCTAGTTATGTAGTTATAGAGTAAAAGAGAGACCAATTTCTTGCAAGTTTATCAATGAATCTAGCAGCCGCTCCATCTGGGATAACCCCAATAAACTTGTCCGCTTCCTAGATTCGCGGAAGTTCAAGGCACGATACCGTAGTGATTTTCAAAGCCACCTCAAAGTGTAAGTCTCCCAAGTCTCTAATAGTCAATTCGAAAGCATTCCTTGTTCTACCAGACCTTCTAAACGCAGATTTTCTCGCGACGCTTCATTGTGCACTGCACTTTGCAATTAGTAAACATGCGAGCACCGTAGTGCGCGCCCCTCGCTAAAGGAAATTCCAAAAATTTGACTAAGTCTGGAAATGCAAGGGCGCTAAAATTTAGCGCCCCTGCATGCAGTGAAATTCCAAAAAATGTAAGGGCGCTGAATTTTAGCGCCATTACATTTTCTTTCGACACTTAAACTTTTTTCATGCCTCTGGCACGTTTCTTCACGTTTTCGCGTTTTTCGTCAATCGTGCCACTTTTCGTGCCTAAATTTATTGCACGACTTGAGTTAGGTTTTTAATTTTCATTTGCAATTAAGTGAATGAGTTCGCCATTTTATTGTTTGCTTTTCATTTTATCTTCTTTTCTCTCTTGGCGACCAGAATTTAAACCAGAATCACGCTTCTTTCATGCTTAATGGCTTTGTTTTGTCGACGGGATTTGTTTAATTTGAGAAACCATTATGATGAGATCCACGTTTTTCATTATCTATTTTAGCCTATCTGTCCTCCCCTTATCATACCGCTGATTTAACCCCTCGACTATTGTTTTATCGTGATTCTCCGGCGTAGAGCCTTATTTCGATGTTTCACTTCGATTTATCTCTATTACCATATCGCTGTTTCCTGATCCTGAGACAAGAGCGACGCCTTCGGCGTTATGGTCCCTTGAGGACTTCTATCTACTTGCCATGTTTGTGTTGAAATATCTTGGTTAGAAGCTCTTCATTCATTTTGGTAAATATTGAAAATATTCATCATTTGTGAAAAAGAATTCCTTTGATCTTTGAATGAAAATGTAATAGGATGGAGATAATTTCGAAAGCTTTCATTATTGCAAACATTGCCTTTGCTAAGCTCAAGCGCCTTCGCCATTCCTCACTGCATTTACATCTTCAAAAATTGCCAAAATTGCAAAAGCACTAAAATTAAGCGCCATGACATTTTGTAAAAGTTAACCAAAATGCCTTAACATCGAAGTGCGGGCTTAAAAATTTAGCTCTTTACACCAAAAGCAATTTTTTCGAATGGGCATGAATTTTAGCCTTACACTTTTTCAAGCTTTTCCCCGTGACCTTTCCCAAATGAACTCATATTTTTACTGCATTCTGAGCCTCATTTTTTCCATTTAATTCTGCAGACGCTTTATGCGGCCTCACCATCCCTCTCCATGCTTTTCCACCCTCGCGGCTCATTTCACGCCTTATGTTCTCAACAATTGGTGTTTGTTCTCCGCTGTACGGATTGCGCTTCTACCGAGATCGCCAAGTCAAGAGGCTCGTTCTAGTTTCTTTGAGCGATCGCTACTTTAAGCCTCTTCTTCTTCGGAAAAGCAAAGCAAGATGAAGTACAAATGTCAAGGCGCTTCCATCCGCCAATCCATGGTGCTTTCAAAGTTGAAGAAATAAAGGATACCGGTTGGCCATCAAGACTTGGTTGGATTCTTGTAAAGTTGACAGAGACGAAGCCTCTCCCTGATTCATTATCGAGAGTAATCGTATTAATGCACTTCCCACTGGTATGACAGTTCCTACAAGACACATCGAAGCGTTTGTTCTTCAAGTTGTGTCTCATTACATCCGAGAAAGCAGAAGTGTGATCGACTCTTCCGGGCACGAGATTCTGAGACTCGACCCCGATTTCTTTGACATTGTCTTCAAGGTTCCTCACATGGACAAATATATTGACATTTCTATATCAAAAGCACAGGAGATCTTTGATGCTGATCCCAATAAATCCAAACAGTTGATAAATACTCAATGGCTCAAGAAGCCTAGATCGTCTGTTTCTAGATGGCCGAAAGGACTCCTGAGAAGTGACTTCAAAGATGACGTCAAGGATATGATCACGTTTCTGAGCAGAGTGAAGGGTTTGCCGGAATCATCCACCTTTCACGATTGGATGTATGAGTACATCACGATCATGCTAGCGCGTAAGGCATATTGACCGGGTAAACAAATCGATGAGATGCACGGCGCTTGACTAATGCCTCTTCTACATTGAAGTTCTACATGACTTCTTACCTGGTGTACGCAGCAGCTGTGATGAGGCAATTCCCAGGTCTATCTACAAAGGGGAATTGAATGATGGTGCCTGTGTACAGATATTTCTATCAGTTGGAGCTAAAGGAAAGCTTTCATCATTTCAGACTGGTCACTGATGCTTTCTTTGCGCCCTTACTCTTCAACTTTGATCCATCCTTGGAAAGAAGAAGAGTGTCCGATGAGGCTTATAAGGTGGTAAGTAAAGTTGGATGTATTTTTCTTCAATTCCCAACGTTTACTTACTTGAGAGTAGGTTGTTACACCGGTTGTCCCTACATGCTACCACGCTATCCTTCGGATAAGTGGGTTCTCATGGAAACATGCAGACAGCTGATGTCAGTACAGAAAGAACGAAGAAGTAACCACAAGCGTGGATTCAAGTTCCCAATGACAATCGACAGATATACTATCCCAACTATACAGAAAGCCAAGTCTGTTTACGCTGAGATGCAAATCATGACAGTCAAGACCTATAGGTATAGGTTTGATTTTGAATACCAAGATGTTAGAAAGAAATTACAAAAGGTCACCAACACAGTACCATTTTGAAGACATCTAGGCAGATTGCAGAGATGAAGAAGCCATTCGCAAAATGGACTATTGCAGATTGACAATGCAACAAATCAGAGATCTTGGTATCGCTGACCTACCAGAGGATTTTGAGGATCTAGGCGATATCATGAACGCTGTCTATGATGAGCAAGGCATTGCTAAGAGGTCGTTGCCTGCAATACAGTGGTCTAGGAAAGAGGTCACCAGCATGAGAGAAAGGCTGAGACCAATCCTAGCCAACACAGAAGAATGGTTACACAAACATGGTCATACAATGAAAAGTTTTAGGACAGACTCAGAAGGAGAAGAGTCTGAGGCAGAAGCACACCAATAGCAAGAACTCCGCGACAAAAACAAATCAGTGGCCGTTCCCACTTCTTCGCGAAGAGGTCCAAGGATTAAGTTCACTGTTGGTAAGAAAGATAGCCAGGCTGTCCAAGAGATAGAAATAACGGAATCTCATCCATCTCGCTCTAAGGGTAAAAAGCCCATTCTAGAGGAGGTAGATTTCGATGAAGAAGATACTTCAAGCGACCAATCCGCTAAAGATGAAGATTCAACAGAAGCAGACTCCAATGCCGAAGAGGTTTCTGAAAGTGGGCAAGAGTCTGATGAAGATTCTAAAGAAGGATCTGAAGGTGACTTCGAAGGTGAGCCAGAATCGGAGAGACAAGAGGGTGATCAACAGGAACCCGAGCATGATGAAGAAATAACTACTTCTCCTCCCGAGAAGGTAGTTGAGGAAATCCACAGAACATCATCGCCCGTGACTTCAAACGTTCCTCATACCCCTCTAGATTCAAGAACTCCTCCACCTCCTATTCCCTCGTCACCTATCCCTACCACAAGCGTTCCTGCAGCTGAGATATCCCCTATCCCTGCAGCATCAACCCAGCTTGATACTCCTTCAGTGACAAGCATCCATAATGTTGATATGCACGCCGTTCACCATTGTCCATCTTTGGCTTGTTCGCCAACGTATGATATCACTTCTGAAAACGAATTCAATCGTTTCATGAATGAGTCGATGCGTGATCAACTCAATGTGTCAACTACAAGAGCAATGATGACAAACACTTCTCCAATTGTCACGATACCAATGGTGAGTTTAGATGTGACAATAACTTCAGAGGTGGCAATGGCGACTAACTTGACAGTAAATCCAGAAGTTCACACTTCTTTTCTTCCTCCTTGGCTAATATCTCAAGTGTCGAAGCGTAAAAAGCAAATGATTTCTCCAGAGGAGCTCGACCTTGAAGAGATAGTTCTTCCAAAGGCCAAAGGAAAGAAGAAGGCAAAAGTATACTCAAGGCTGAATGTTGATAAGACTGGCCATAAGTATGTTGAAATTGGCATACCACCGAATCAAGAAGGTGATGTCAATATGGAGGACTACACAGTAACAAAGGTCCAACCTGGCAAGGCACAACTAAAGTGCAAAAGCCACGCGCAAGTCACTTGGATATCTCAAGGTGAAGGTTGGACAAAAGTTGAGCAATTCAGAACATGTACAAACGTGAGGGCGTGAAAGCATTATGCCACTGTTGTAAAGAGACTTTCCGGTTCTCCAAGTAATGCACAACCACTGACAGTGGTAAGTATTGAAGACCCAGCTGTCAAGAAAGCTGAGAAATTCGCCTCCAAAGGCAGGGTGTTGTATGACTTTGTTGAAAAGATCATCAAACACGGATCTCGCGATAATTTTGGCTGCGATGAGAAAACCACTGATGTTGGCCAAGCTCACCACGCAGCTTGATAAAGAAAGTGACGCATTTCCCGTGAACGAGAGACATGAAAAATGCCTCGTCATGGTCGGAAATGAAACGTAAAAGCTAGCAAATTGGTGGAGGTTGGGGTAATTCCCGACAAAGAAAAGTTTGTAGAGGTAAAAAAGAATCAATCGAACACAGATCTTCAAGTGGTTCAATCTCTCATTGAAGGACTTCACCAAGTACAGGAAGATGTCGACGGGCACCGCAACATTCTTGACAAAAGTATCAGAGAGTTGCCTGGTCAACTTCTTGAGGACAATCGTATCTTCCTACCGGCCACAGAAATATCCCTGATCTTCAAGGAAGCCATCACGAATTTGATTGACAGTTCAGACTTCTCAGAAGCTTCGTTGAACATCATTTGTGATACAAGGCTCACATTGGACAACCTGAAGACGCATCTTGACAGGTGCAAAAAGGTTCACTCATCTACCATGAGATCGATCACGAGAATTCACACCATTGTGGATTACACCGTTGGTCCAGATGAGAAGTTCGTGCAGGAGACTAGGAGGAAATTTGAAGACTTTCGCGTGCCCAATGCAAAGAGATCGTGAAGCGGCCCCCTATTCTCCGTTAGACATTTCCGGTGCATCCCATTATGCATCTTGTAAATATTTCTCGACATTTTCGAATGTCATTTTGTAAATTGTAATTACACCAAGTCCAAAGATGTAATATTTTCAAAACAAATTACACTTTGACTTTGGTCAAAGTTAGGTGAGATTTCCTAAAATCGCTCACCTAACTTTCCCTGATTTTCTCAATCTCTTTCCTTCTTTTGCTCATCCCTCTTTCTATATAATGTGAGGGATTTTCATTGTAATTTATCTTTTAGCCTTTTGCAACGAAGTGCTGCCCTTTTGTAAGCAAATTTGTGAAACTTTGCGTTCATGCTTTGTGAATGAGATTCAATCAATAAAGAAAAGGAT
This sequence comes from Sequoia sempervirens, assembly GCA_007258455.2. Classification (NCBI taxonomy): domain Eukaryota; kingdom Viridiplantae; phylum Streptophyta; class Pinopsida; order Cupressales; family Cupressaceae; genus Sequoia; species Sequoia sempervirens. Next base: position 8,230 of record VDFB02374848.1, on the reverse strand, counting down.
TGCAAGCCAAACTTTGTGTTGGATTCGATACTTTTGTAAGTTGATTTGATTTGGTAGTGATTAGTTCGAGGAATCTGAAAGACTCTAAGTAGTTGATGTAAACTTTGTGTTACATTCGTTATTTAGATTGCATTGTATTTCTTTTATCATTGGTTGAATGATCTATAAGACTTTGCGCTTATAATCATTCATGCTCTTGCATGTTCTTGTTGAATAATCTACAAGACTTTGTGCTTGTAATTATTCATACTATTGGATACTTTGTCGAAGGATCTACAAGACTTTGTGCTTGTAATCGTTCGTGCTATTAACACTTTTGTTGAAGGATCTACAAGACTTTGTGCTTGTAATCGTTCATGTTGTTCGAAGAATTGTTGCGTCTAAGAAGACTTTGTGCTTCTAACGTAGCGAACGGTACGTTTATGCAGATCCAACATTGATAAAGCTACGGAACGACTTTGTGCCTTCGTGAGCTTTCCCTTTTTACTTTATTTTGTTTGTTATTAATCAATTCTGGCATCTCTATGCTTCGCTTTGACAAGATAGAGCTATTGGTATTACTACTAGTTGTTAGTTTTAGGTTATCAAGAATTCGGAACTTCCAACACGTGAAGCATTGTAAACATCTTCTCTGAAAAAAGAGAGAAGGATGAATGTAACACACCCCCCCACTCCATGAATTTCGTGTACATTTTGTAATTATTTGTGTGATTTACTATTGTTTCTCTTAGCAGTAAGAAGGGCGCCTCCCCTTTCCGAGAGGAGAGATTCACATCTCACATAGATGTGGCTGAAGTCCAAGTTGTGTAATCTGTCGAAAGTTGATTACATAATTTTCACCCAACAAAGTTCAGAATGGGTGAAATTAGAAAGAAGTTGATCTAGTTCACCTGGTACTTGAGCCAAGTTTTGAACTAGGATGAGAAGCTCTAATGGAGATAAGTTCTTTCATAGAGAGTGCGGGCACATAAGTATTTTAATCATGTTAGCATTGAAAGCCATTGATTTTTCATACTCCATTTTGACAGAGGCCCTCAAAGAGTAACTATGGATTTTAAAATTCATTATGTGCTTTCATGGTGCCTTACAGCTACCCGAAGAGGGTGGTGCCAAATTTACTACCCCTTATCTTTTGCATAATTCCAATTGGTAACCAAGGAAGGTGTATTTTCTATATTCACAACTTCCCTTTTCCCAGCATGGCAGGCAAGCCCTATGGATTTTTGAAGTCATTTTGGGTTGTTCTGGTGGGTCAAATTGAGCATATTATGCAATATCTTTTGTATTAAATGTTGTAACTATCAGCTTGTGCAAAACCAAGGTACAAAATTTTATATAAATGCATAATCATAGTGGTGGAGCTATCATGTGAAATCCCATGATCCCAAGCATGGTCAGCAAGCCTTGTGGTTTAAGAATATGACCTGCATCCCATAACACCATTACCAGCTTGGAATCAATAGTGTCTAATGTAAAGTGACATGTGTCATTTATACAAGAGCTTGCATTTACGATAAAGAATTATTTTGTGTGTTCAATTTCTATTCAAATTATAAGTAATTAGAATTAATGTTACTAGCACTTGAACCTAAAGGAGGTTCAAGGATTGCATTGATACAAAACTATATGTATATTAATATGTTACAGGGTATGTGTTTGTGCATGGATAGGCTACAAGTTGAAAGTTCTAGTTGCACGTGGTTGGATTTAAAAATTAATAATGTTAAATACTGGAATGAAGTAAACTTGGACAAATCTATATTTTTACCTTTAAGAAATTAAGCATTATCTAATTATCAAATATTTGCATGCAGATTTAAAACATAAAGCAATACAAATGAAAAAATAAAGTTGTCATAAAATTGACAAAAAAACACTAAAAATGGAAACAGAATGTTCCCATCTAGTTGTCAAATCAATATTTATTTGGCTTTTATGTGATAAGTGATATTTTGGAGGCTTTTACCATTAAATGGCAGCTAGTTTACCATTAAACAACACTCTTGCTAGGGTTTGGTAAAATGTTGTCACTCTTGCTAGGGTTTACTAAAATGTTATTTTATATGTGAATTTAGGTTCAAAATCCCTAAAAAATCCTACCTAGTTTTCTCAATCCTACACTTTATTAATTAAATTTCTAATTTTCCATTGACTTGCTCCCCCACTTCTTAGTTTCATTAGTCATTTTATTAAGTCCTTTGCAATGTTAAGTTATTGGCAACTTGATCCTCTCCTAGTGCTCATTTAAGAAAAAGATTTCACATGTTCTTAATTAAATGGATTAAGTGATCCCACACTTAATATATGGTTCTCGTTGCTTATTATGCCTTTCCACTAATATGCATGAAGTATTTTATTAAGGAATGGAACACTAGCAAAACTATGGAAGGGTTGACACTTGACTCAGGTTATTAGTGGTTTCCTTTTGGCACGATTCTGCAAGTCTGTGGATACTTTTATAAAGGTTAAGTTAGTTGTTTTGAAACCACAGAAAGGGGACAGGTGTTAATGTCATGCTTTTTAAAGGGATTTTGCAGGTCTCTAGGATGATTCAAGAATATTTATATGTGATTCGTAGAACTTTTAGATAAGGACATGTGGAATCATCTCAATGTCTCCAATGGGTTTTTTATCAAAAGATAGGATTGTGAGCAACATAATGACAACACATGGCATAATCTCATGAGGATTTTATATCCTAGTACACTTTAAAGTTTTAAAACTCATGTTTATATCATAAGTTACTCAATCGTTTGATGAACATTTGATGGATGGTTGTAGTTGAATTTCAAAATGAAATGCATAGAGTGTTATGCTTTCTAACTCAAACCTATGGAATCGCCCTATAACTATTGGATTTACAAATATCAACAGTTGAGAATTAATTTGAGATGGAACATATGAATGACGTTGCCTCTCATAAAAAATCATCAATTAATAGGTGTAGAAATGCAAGAAAGTTGTTGAATTTATTTCTAAGCATCTATTGTACAAAATTTTAATGTACTAATTGTGTAGTCTAGAGGTAACATGTTTCATTCACTTTAATATTTGAGAAAAAGAAAAAAATAAGTGAACTTTCTATTGCTAAGTGATTTTATTTTCAAGTGAGAGGGTTTGCACAAAGGGAGATTGCTCATTGCAATGCACTAGGGAGATTTTGGGTTCCAACATAGCTAGTCCACACCTGTTAGTCCCTTTGTATTAATCTTTTCAAGAATTAAAATCTGGGTAAGTGAAAGATACAAATCCTACGTCTCATCATTTCCTAATTTTTTAATCTTGGGGTTTAAGGTTGAGAACTTGAGAAACTTAAGAAAAATTAAGGACTTATGAGGGACTTCATACTATACAAGCATGTCTACCACCACTACCAGACCAGTTGTTGGGAAAGGCAAAGCAAAATCATATAGAAAAATAGATTATACTCAAGTGCTCAAAACCCCAGGTTTCATGGATGAATACCATGATATTTATTATCCTAAAATCTATAGTAGGCTTACATCAAAACTTAGATTTTCATGTGAGAATAAGGTTGCAAAGAAAATGAAAAATAGTCAAACAATTCCAATTAATAGTTTCATGGCATAGTGGGTTGCTAGATCGGGATGCATGATGTTACATGAGGTTTTCCCTAGCCCATAATTTAACATGGTATGCCCCCATAGTTATAATAATGATAAAAGATTAATTATTTTTTATTAACGAAAAATAGGTTTTGAAGGGTGCCTGAAACCCTAAACAAAAAGAGACAGTGGCAGTAAAGATGAAACAATAGACTGCCCACCCAAACCCAACAAAAAACAAGTTGATTAACAGAACATCAACAGACCATCAACAAAAATACATAGCCAGCACAAAAAATAGAAAATTACACCAAATGACCATTAGAGAAGTTCTTTAAGCATCTTTTCCACATCCAGATCCTTAGATGCCAGCCTGTCATGCATCTCCATAATATCATCCACATCCCGACCAGGAACCATTTTGCATTTCTTTGTTTTACTTTGAGTACGCACACTTGGTCCAACATCCAAATTTATGGTATGCATGTCCATAACAGCACTCTCCCCCCTTTCCTTAGTCATTTGATCATTAAACAGTCCTCTGCAAGTCAATTCCTTAGCCTTCTGATTGAAGAAGATCATACCTTCAGCCGAGGCCTCCAACTTTTCCCTACTAATGTTAATGATCCTATCTACGTCCTTTTAGAGTTGCCTATTCTATTTTTCCATAAAATCCATCCTCATCCCATAATCACTCTTCAAATTAGCAAGCTTTTCCACCACACAACAAACACTGGAGTTCATTAACCTAGTTAGCCCAAAGATAGAATCCTTCTCCTTGAGACTGCGCAATGTGGAAATGTTGCAATGGGCGATGGTGTTGTGCTTGTTGTGGAAGTCTTTCACCTCTTGTACGAGCCACATTAGCATATTGAACAAAATATCAACCCCTTCTTTCACCAACCCAAACGCCTACGAAAATCCCAAATCCCCCTAAAACACACCCCTACCCTGATGTGAACCAACCAGAGGATCCTCCTCTTGTAACCCCTCAAGGAAAAGCTTAGCCTTACCCCTATCCTTGGACTCCAAAACCTAAGCAAATTCATCCATGTTGACCATAGAATTCCCCTTACTAGCCACAGGGGACCCACCATCACCATAATTCCTCATTCCATCACCCTAGATATTCTCCGCCACCTCCTAATTTTTTTCACCCACATCCTTTTCACAACCCTTGGCCTTCTTGCCACCAGAAATTCCATCCTAAACACCATCAACAAAGGCATCCTTCAGTTTGTATTTGACATGCGGGAGGAGAGATTTTTCCTTAGAAATCGATGGCTTCACACCTCTAGACAAAGGCATATAATCCAGGTCAGTATCATAGTCATTCGACCAACCCCCCAACTCCTCATCCATTTTTGTCCCCTCACTCTCTGGAATCTCTTCAATCTAACATTTCCCACTCCCTTTCCTCTTCTTTTTAGAAACAGGGGACCTGGGAGCATGAACAATACAATTAGCTTTGATAAAATCTATAATGAGAAACATCAAGCCCTCATGCAGAAAAGGGTTTCTAGGGTTTTTCCTAAAGTTCGAAATACCTTCTTCCAAAGACATCAATAGGTAAAATGGGAAGGACACAAGCTTACCATGTCGAAAGTGGTTCAACAACAGAAAATGGTGAACATACAGTGTCGTCTATCTGCCATCAAGGGTGAAGTACCACATCAACGCCACCATAACATCATGCCAAATGGGTTTTATCTTAGTCCTGTCATAACCCCCACAGTCCAATCTAACCATTTAGCTCATTCTTTATCCCTGAGAAAGTTGTCTAGCTGACTACAAAATTTCTTATCCCTGTAGAATTTCCTGCCTTTCATCGACATAACTGTTACTTCAGCAATAAATTCTTCATTGATGGTAGTATCCCTACCAAACATACTCAACACATGTCCATTCCATGCATCAACAAAATCCTTTGACACACTAGCCTTAAAGCCATCCAACCTCTCCATGAAAGGAGTGACACCTCCTCTTTGTAGAATCGCCCAGATGTCAACATTGGCTTTAATGTCATCACAAGATAGAGGCTCCATTCTACACCTATCACCACCCATCATTAGAGCATTCGCAGAAAGAAATAGCAGACAATGAGAGCAAAAGGCAAGAGGAAGATAAACACCCAGAAAGCATGTGGAGTAATCAAGGGCGGTGTCGATTGATATAATGAAGAGGAGGCTTAAATAAATCAGCCGAGGAAGACCACAAATTATAATGAGTATCAACTATGCAAAAAGTCTAATCAACCAGAGAATTTCATGATACCCACGCATTCCAAAATCCAAGGAGGTGGACACAACCATCGAGCTAATGTGAATCATTATGAATGAGGTTGCTTAAATCAATAGATAGGACATCATTAACATCCCATGAGCCCAATGATGTCACCCCAAAATTTTCTAACCAATCAGCCACATAATTTTCCTCTCTATAGGAATGAGATATATAAATATCATCAAATTCACCACTTAAAGAAATGACATCCAAAATTAAATTTTTAATAGTCCATGATGGGGGAGACCTTTTCTTTAGGCAATTTATAATGTTTACGGAATCCCCTTCTATCCAAAGATTACAAATCCCCAAGTCTCTAGCCAAATTGATGCTATGATAGGCCACAACAACTTCAACAAAGTGGTCTGGATTCCCAAAGGGAGCGTCGTGACTGAAAAAAACCTACCATTGTGATCTCTCAACACTCCCCCACAACCAGCAGGACCCGGATTACCTTTAGTTGAACCATCAAAGTTGACTTTGTATCAGCCAAGGGGAGGAGGAAACCAAACCACCCCATCCCTATCAAGATTAGCCTTCTTCAAGGGTTTAGCAATATCACAAGAAAGTTTCCAATTGCTCACCACCGAGGCATCATAATCAAAAACCTTCACTCTTCCAGGAATATCAATTTTGTCAACTTGAAATTTTCCTTAATAGAAGAAATAATTTTGAAAACAATAGAGGGAGGAGAGGGGGAGGCATCCCTGAAAAAAAAATTGTTCCTCTCCTTCCCCAAAAAATATGTGAAAGCATGAGCAACCAAAGAAAATCCAAAGAAGGATTAGTAGAAGGAGCATGCCATTGGAGCCATAGATCCAAAACCGACGTAGGAAAAATCCATTCCACACACCATAGATTGAGAAAGAGCGACCAAACATTCCAAGCAAAGTTACAACCAATGAACAAATGATAACTATCCTCTGCATCCATCATGCATAGGTAACATATGTTGTGCATGGAAAACCCCCTTTTCCACAAATTATTAATAGTTAAAATCTTGTCATGCACCGTAAGCCATAGAAAAATATTAATGTTGGGGATTAGCCTCATAAACCACACTAAACCCCATGGCGGCCTAGGAACCATAAGGTCATTACACAACTTAAATGCAGAGGCCACTGAAAACATCCCATTTAGGAACCATCTCCAAATCACCATATCTCTTTGAGGAGAAATGGGTATGTGAATTCTAGAAAATTGATTAAACAGATCCACCAGCGCCGGAAACACCTCATGGATCTTCCTCCATTCCCCATCCACAATATAGTCAATCACATGACTCCTGAACTCATGAATGCATAAATCCCTCCAGGGGGTCACCCAATGAGAATATCGTAGTGGACAATTCCCAAACCACCAATCATCCCAAAAGAGGATATCATGACCATCCCCAACTGACCATTGCAAACCAGCAGAAATCACACCTCTAGATCTTATCAGTGAATTCCAAAAGTAGGATCCCGAAGGAGGAGAGAAATCCTCATTTAAAAAATCTCAAAATTTATCTACTTGAGCAAGATATTTAGAAGCCAGAATCTCCACCCAGTCCTTCTCACCATGAAGGAAATGCTAAAGTTGTTTGGCCACAAGAGCCAAATTGAAAGGTTTAATTCTACACAAACCCAGACCCCCATGGAATTTAGCCCAACACACTTCCTCCCACGACACCAGGCTTAATCTCTTCTTGTCCTCCACTCCCAACCAAAGAAACCTTCTCTGGATACATTCAATATTCTCCCAGAATTTATGAGGCATCTGAAAGAGGTTGAGAGCATACACTAGGAGATTCTGTAAAGTAGACTTGATGAGCACCAATTTTCCAACCTAAATAAGCAAAGCACCTTTCCATCCAGCCAAATTCACATTTCATTTATCAATTAAGCCATTCCAAAAGGAGTCATGAGATGAATTAGCTCCAAGAGGCAGACCAAGGTAAGTCGACAAAAGAGAGCCCACAAAACACTAAAGGATACCAGTAATTCTCTACTTTCTTCTATCTGGAGTATTGAGGAAGAAGATCATGCTCTTGGGGAGGCTCACCAGCTACCCAAACGTCCCCTCATACTTCTGGAGAGTGAGCTTAATTGTCTTAGATTCTGCAATAGAGGCCTCTCCCATAATCAGAGTGTCATCAACAAACTATTGATGTGCACAAGGGGGCGAAGAAGAAGAGGATCTCAAACCCTTCAGGGCATCTAAAGAAAGCTTCAACTGTAGCGACCTACCCAAACTTTCAGCCAAAATAATGAAGAGGAAGGGTGAAATTGGGTCACCTTTCCACACCCCCTAGAGCTTTTGAAGAAATACGAAGGAGAACCATTCACGAGAATAGAAAAGGAAACCATAGAAATGAGGCTCCTAACTAGCTGAACAAAGGT